>JAILXH010292712.1:54354-64715 GCA_023558415.1 Piaractus mesopotamicus | reverse complement strand
ATATCACAGTATTCAAACACCAGCTAGCAGACGACTGGGTTTCTCTATTCTATCGTAGTAGTTTAAGGGGTGAACCAATATATCACCTTATGACACCAGACAAACAGAGTCCTCCTTTTATGCATGTTTAAACTGAAAGCGGTGCTTCTGTGTCGTGTTTCATCTACAGTATCATCAATTCACTGTGTTGTGCGAGTGACGGAGCGCTGCTTCAGGTTAACCAGCTGCTAAAAACAGTTAGCCTGGAAAGAAAGCGCTCTCCCGCTCTCCAATGCCTCACAGCTTCCTCAGTTTACTTTTGTTTAAATCAGGGCTGTAACTAACACGGACGCACTTCTTTCTTTCACTTTCGTCGCTTGGGAATGCATGAATACTTAAATATGACTTTTTAAGCGCTGTAACAGTGCTGTAGTTTTGATGAGTAGATCTGATTTAACCTGCTAGAGCTTGTTAGGATGTAAGGGAAGAGGTGAGTTCACTTTAGGACAGTACAGTTATCGCTCCACTCAAACAGGGGCTGTATAACTCCACGTTTCAGACGTTGCTAAAGTATATTTGGTAAACCTTTTTTTACTCGTCTGCCCCTCCCTCTCTAATCGTGTTGAAAAACTCCGAAGTGCGCCCTCTCCTGGTGACAGCAGAGTAGTGTCACTTTCCTTGCAGTAGAAAATGCCACCAGGGCTTTCGCTAGAACGTGGAAGTGTGAGAATGGTGTATTATATCGAAAATTTATCGAACATTTTTTATCGCTCTTTCGAGGAATAGTTATATTGCACAGGCCTAATAGAATAGAAAATAATTATTAAACTTATAAAATTTTTTAAAAACTACATTAAAAACCTTGCCATAGCTGTCTCCTCATCAGACCTACTGCTGCTCATGTAACTTGGGTTTTCGTGACTCTGGGCAGATAAATAGGTACGAGGGGCTGGTAACCATGCTTTCTGCACCACCACCCCCGCCAAATGTGGCCAACCTCTAAAGAACTGTGTCTCTGAACACCCCAGACAGAAAGAGGAGGTCGTGAGTTTATTTTATTTGAGGGGAGCTTCAAAGGCTGTTTATAAAGGCGTTCTCCTATTGCACTGCTTCTGTGCCATTATACTGTCATCCAACAGATGCTGAAACTCAGGGTGGAGAACAATCTCCCTTAATGGCCCTTTATGAGTGCCCCTCAATCTGTGAACATCTTTGCTTTCAACCACCCCTCAGTTTCTTCCCAGTCAGACAACCCTCATCCCTCAACTCTATGTGCTCTTGTTTACAGCCTCACACGTAAGTCTGCGCACGTTTGTGTGTGGGATAGCAGCATAGACCTACACTCAGTTAGCTCCCAGCAGCTCCTCCCTGGGCAGCGATCCCAAGCAGACCGCAGCGGCCTCCCTGTGGAGGTGAAGGTGCTGCCGCTGAGCTCTGTAGGTGGGAACACTTAGTCCTCGGCAGTTTAACGCAGCTCACCCACCATCATACCCGCCTACACCCAAGTGTCCTCGTTTCATCAATGCTACCAAGAGGCACCAACATACCTCTGAGCACTGCGTCACCTGCTAAAACTGTAAAGGTTCTGAGCAACAGAGCAGGAACAAGCGAAGCAAACAAGCAGTCGCACAAATTGACTCAGTGGACAGAAAAAAGTACAGGAACAAATAAACAAGAGTCCTGTTCCAGATTTCCTGGTTGCATTTTAACTTGTGAGACACCAGACACCAAAAAATGCCCCTTGAAACCCTAAATATTCAGATCGAACAAGTAAACTTCAAAGCAGCTCGTTAATTAGGAGCAGACAAGCATCCGAGTAGCTTAATTAAAACTGCACCCACTTCTTAAGCCACAGCTTAATCCTCGACTGTGATAAACGTGTTTTGGAGAGACGAAAAGTACACCGGTTTTCAAAAGATGCCTAATAGATCTACCACCTACCTCGGCCCCTCACATGAGGCTCAGAGGCAGCCTGCAAAACTCCATTCTGTATGATTTCCTGAGAAAATAAAGGCCTATGGAAACAAAGTGACTCATTGTATCAGACTCAAATTGAGACGGAATGAACCGCTGCTTGTGTTGCACACATGAAGAAAAGCAGTACTGAACAAGTGACCGCATCATGTTACAGATGGGCACGGACAAATCTAGCCCACTGCTGAATGTTTTTCTCCCCAAACGAACAAGAAGCATCTACAAACAAACTAGGCAGTTCTCAGAAAGATATTTACAAATGGAGGTTCAACCCGCTACAATATGAATGCAACCAAATTGCAGCAGAGCACAGCCTCAAGATCTCGCTTTCAGAAATCCAAGTTAACTTAAAGGGGCTCGCTGTATACACGACAAAATTTAGGCCTATCAAATGACCCATACAGAACCATATTCTAGAGAAAAACCCATTCATCTAGTCACTTCTTGTTTTAAATCAGAAACGAACTAAGTCTATGTAAAAGTCAAATGACAGAAAAAAAATACGAAACAGCATAGCAACAAATCTAAGCTGAACTCTTGGCAACTTAAACCCTGTATATGACACATTTATTATACTGGCAAACACTTAACAATTAAAGTCAAGGCAAAATCATTCCAAAACAATTATAAAGCCCCTACTGTTTCTTTAGGGGGTGACTGAAATGACAACTATACAACCCATTCACATATCTGCCTCTGGGCTTTAAATTTAGTGTGCAGCATAGTTCCAAGCACAATACTGCACTGATTTATAAACCCATTACTATAAACTGTCTTATAATACTATAATGCCTAAAACAAAAATAACTAAACTCTGCAATGATCTATGTCACTTCAAACTGAACAGAATATTTAAGGACAAGACCTTGTTGATTTAGAGATTTTTTTTTTTTTTTTTTTTTAAAGAATTGGTTTTAGTAATCCTTACACTTCTTAATAAATAAACATGCTTCTGATCCTTACAATTCAGACGGCCTGATGGATAGAACAGCCTTTTGTAAACCAAAGATCATCTTGCCAAGGACCTACGCAAAGTCTGAATACTGAGCTTTACCAAAATATTTTAATTATGGCAAAGTCAGCACCAAAAACATAGCCTTAACACCGCAGGACCTTGTAGCATTTTATTCAATGTGTTTTCTAAGCTCAGAAGAAGAGGTCATTACCCTGACCAATTCACGGGGTAATTCCCATCCAGCATGCACCATCGCTTTGACTGCAAATCCCAACTAAGACACGTAAATCATTCCAGTCGCAATTAGTTTTGGCACATCTCCCGACAAAAACTCCATCCCCAACCATAATCACCCCTCCTGTTCTGACGAGCAGACAACGATATTATGGATAGCAAAATTACTGACAGTTTAACTGTTACTCACTACTAATATTTATCTCATATTGTCTCAAACAAAAAAGAAAATAAATTGTTTTATACATTTGAAATTGCACCAGGCTACGTAAAAAAGCATACCCAAACATACCTGCAAACTTGCAATTTCAAACCACAGGGACCAAGACTAGACTATCAGTTACGGATATATGAATATGTATAAACTCATCAACTCAAATATAACCCACAACCACATCAATCGATAAATCAATCATGTTGTAGCATCACAAATTCCCTCAATACAGCAACAACCTTTCATCTATACATTCCAGTGAAATAACACAATCGCCTATTATTTGATCACTGGAAGGTGTTAGCCTGGATCTTAAAAGTATCTCAATCTGCTGAGCTGAATTGGGTTACTTCTATAAACTATACTGGTTAACTTGTGCTCTTATAAAAGTTTGAGTTCATTTTAAAGGTTCTATTGTTGTCCACCATTAGTCAGTCATTTTGCATTGTAACCAGTAAAAAACAGCAGCAACAACGCATGAGCTTCAAGTTCTGATATACCTTTTACTCAGCATTTGGTTTAGTGTGAAGATTCTAAGATTCCACCTATTTTATTATGTCAGGTGCCTGACTCGAGTGATGGGGTGGGTGATTCTGTGTCTGCACTAATAGTTTTCATGAACTTGAGTTTTTTTTTTTTTTAACCCAACCCAACTGGAGACACAACAACGCGTTTTGAACCCAACTTGACCTGACCCACACCTTTTCGAGCCCAAACCTGACCCGAGCCCAACAAAATTACGTCTGCCCGAAAACAGCCTATTACCAAAGTACCAAATAAAACCCCACAGAAGAGGTTACATTACTGCATAGCAGCAATAATAGCCATCATTAGATCGTAAATAAATCAAATTGCAAAATTATATAAAATAATATGATAAAATAAACTTTTTAAATAATTGCACTTTAACAAATGTATCCTTGAAGCAAACCTTTTGAATAAGATTCCAAACATTTTTCAGTGTCTGAATAAACTTTCTACACTGCACTATTATCATGCTGAGTGTTCATCTGTTTAATTCTGAAACTCTTTCTGTAACGTATAACACATTAAACATATGTATAACACAACATAAAATATCTTACAAACAAATGTTCCTTTGGCCGCATTAATCTGTACTTCCCTGAAAAGAGTTGCTGTTATTTCCAGCTCAACAATTTTCTCATTAATGGGGGCTTCATGGATCTCGGTGCAAAGTTCTGTCAACGACACCAGTGGGTGACTCCAGCATGACCAATTTAAAATGTTTTAAAGTAATGAAAGTAAGGTTAGAAGAAATGCTGAACCAGGGAGAAATTCAAGATAAAAGTGGGAGGTGGGTCGTGAGAACCTAAACATGAAATTTGAACCCAACTCTACAACTATTGGGAAAATGACATCAAAACCTGATGTGAGCAGTCGGGTCCCGTCGGGTTTTGACAAATACTTCAGGCTCTACCCAGTACGCAGGAAAAGGGTGTGAAAAAATTGGTGCAGTGCTGTTGCATGCATAATTACTAGCAAGTTCCCTAAGCCCACCTTGTTGACTGCATTTGTCTGGTGGTCTCAGGGTCCTCAAACATTTTAACAATGGGCTCCGTCTCAGACTGCAGCTGTTTGAGCTGGGCCACAACTGCAGTCCTCTTCTCTCTCAGGGCTGAAACAAAACAAAAGTTTTGTTAATTGACTAGTTCTCAAAATGTCATGGCTTGTTATGAACAGAGTCAGAAGAGCAGCTAATATGACCACAAAACATTACGATTTCACACCCTCGGGGGTCAACTTACAGTTTGGTATTTCCTTGTCAGGGAACAAATTCTTGTACACATCCATGGCGAAGTCCACCATGTTGGTGTCACTGAGAAGATCAAGCTTCCCATGAAGAAGCTCGGTTTCATTGTATATCTGTAGTGATAAGCAGGTAAACAAGTAACTCACACGCTGAGCACATGAGTAACGTTAGGCAGCAGAGCCGCAGTCACACATCATGCGATTTAGATGCTAATATATGACTGTTTGCGGTGTTATTCGTGCTTGTTCCCATCATCAGTAGTGCAATGTAAGCATATACGACGATTAATTTATATTGTTAGTTCACTGTGAAATGTACATTTTAATTTTCATTACATTAGCTATGCTAGCTAACCAAGCTAATGCTAACCGCCCTACAAAACCGAAAAGACCGCCAAGTATGTAGGTTAGTTAGAAAAATCCTAAAAACAGTATAACAGCGGCTGCTGCAGAGTTATCCTTACAGTTACCACTTTTACTTATTTTTACAACTTTTACGTTAAGAGACACAAGTTACAGCTAACGGGGCTGAAGCTTCCTGACTTCCTACTCTCCAGCTTCTTCTTCTAATTTTACCGTTCCACCTTAAATGGTGCAGCAGCTATATTCAGGCGCCGGCATGGAACTGCTAAGCCATTTAAGGTGGAACGGGAAAGTTCGAGGATGCTGGAGTGAGGAAGACAGATTCATCTTCGTGTGCAACCAAGCAGCTACGCTAGTAAGCTAGCAGAGCTAATGCTAACGCCTCACACGTGCTTCAACTACAGCTTCTAGATCACAAATAAAACGTCCGACAGACCCTTTTCACTTAAAAACGCAAACTCTGTGTGTACCTCTTTAACAGACAGGAATTCCAGCAGCGGGAAAACGAGATGTCTGTCCAAAAAATGAGCAATTTTGGTAGTCAGGTCGTACTCCGCCATGTTGGCCACGGAAAAGGATCCGCTTCAAAACAATAAAGCTTTATTAGGAGAAGCGGAGCTAACAGCACAAGAGCTCTACAGTAAATGCCTGAAACAGAGTTTTACTTTCTGACAGCCGGACTTTAAAACGTTTTAGACTAGACTAGACTAGACTAGACTAGAATAGAATAGACTAGAGTAGAATAGAATAGAATAGAATAGAATAGAATATAGTCAAGTTTTTGTGTTGAAATTATTTTTAATTGTTTAGGCTACCCTTTCCATCTTCTATGACAAAATATCTAGAACTGAGATGATTGATTTATGCAAAATTTTAGTGTAATTTAATATTCCTCTATCATTTAAACTTGAACATTTGAATGTTGTGTCCAGTGGAATATCTGTCCAGGCATGAAGATTTGTGCTTTACTCGAGTAGTATTGAAAATGAATACTTGTGCTCTTACTCAATTACATTCGCAAGATTAAAATACACTTTTTACTACAAATCTCATCAACAAGGAGATTTTTGTTTTTTTGTTTGTTGTTGTTGTTTTCTCTTGCCAATTGAGTTCTGCCACTTATTTGTTTGTTTGTTTGTTTCTTTCTTTCTTTACTTAAGAACATTTTGTATATTTTCTCATGCTGCGTGTTAAAGTCAAGCGTGCTCTGACTCTTTATTGTATGTTGTTTTTTCTTACATTTATATACTTGAGTATGTTTAACAATGGATACCCTTTACTTTCACTCAAGCGCCATATTTCTGATTTCAACTGATAAAATTAAAATGTGCAAATGTTGTTTTTTTTTTGACAACGCGCTCACAATTTCTCTTAAATATTGCTTATCTTTATTTTTTCTACCTTGCGTACTAATTCTTTTTTTTCTTAACGTAATTGCATTATGTTACCCAGGCAAAAGCATCTGTATGCTTTGTGATTGGTCGCCCATCTTTTGAGCATTGCATGTTTTATTTCAGACCAAGAAGGCTTCAAAAAGAAGAACAGCTCATAACAAATTTCACTTCCTATGCTTATAGATACTGGATGTACTAAGAAGATTCACTGCAGTTCCTGCTCGGTGCCTGAGGAGTTTTTTGACTTGCTATTTTTGTATTTTTATTCAAGTTGTTCTTTTGGAAATTTACTTGACTCGTGATTTCACCAATGTGACAATGCAGTATGAGTTTAAGGCCACTCTACCTGCCTCTGCCTACTATAGTGAGTATATTTTCAAAATATAAAGGAGAAAGTACAAAAACAGGAACAAACTTAAAAATGATTTTAGTGCACAATTTCTATTTGTTTGCTGAGTTTAAAAAATAGGGAAAAAAATAAAATAGGCCATATTTTATGTTTTATTTTCCACTATGTTAAAATGAAGCAAAGAAACAGTAATTGTGCATTAAAATGTACAGAAGTGAGTTCTAGAGGATGCGTTAACTTATTTTCACTTAGAAAATGAACAAAGCATGTCATCTGACCTGAGGTGCCTAAACTGCCTACGACTGTATACTGTATGATTACTATATATCAGTGTGTTATGCTTCTGACATAGCAGACAAAAAAGGAGAAAAAAAAAACACTGGCATTTAGTCCTTATTTCTGCAGCTGTCCCGTAAAGATGCCCATGTGCTGGCCATACCCTGCAGTGAAGAGCCAATATCAGCTACTAAATGGTCCATCTCTAATAGGTTCCACTAGCACCATGTTTGCTTGACAACCACATGGCTCTGTCGTAGATACCAAAAACAATTTCCCTCTTGTTACACTGAACTCTCTTTCTAATGTCTAGCTTCAGGTAGAAATGAGTCATAAACACATAGTAGCCATCACAGCCAATTCTGTTTTACTGGGTGCCTCTGACACAGCCAGTCCTGGCTGACTGACAGTGCTCTCTCAGACTCTTTATACTCACGAGAAAAAAAAAAGAGAGCAAAATCAAGTCCTCTTTGTCTCAGGAGAGTTTAGAGAACTCATGTGTTTTGGCAAGGCACTTTAGATTTGAGTAAATGTTTTAGTTCTGTTAGTTTTGGTGCTCAAACTGCTTCTTTTGGATTTCTATAGTCTGCTGATAATCAGCGTTGTGTCCTGTTGATTTTAATTAGAGTATGAACTGACTTCTGAACCTTCCCCTTTCCCCATATAACCATACAGATTTGAGGGTTAGAAAGATTTCAGACCATCAGATTTGAATGTTTATATTTTTATGCTTTAGTGATTTTATGATGCACATGAATTTCATATTAGCATTTTAAAGAGATCAATCAAAATAAAATTCATTTTCATGAATAACTTCCTAGAAGAGGATATCCCATCACACATTTCGTACTACTAAGAAAAAGGATACTTTATTTGAAGAGTTTTAGATTTTAATATAAACCATAATCAGAATGTTTTATGATGGTTTTCTTTCTGCTAAACAAAAAATTGCATGACATTTTCTGGAATGAAAAAAAGTAAAGGAAACTTTTGAAAAGATGATTATTTAAAGACCCTTCAAATGCTTCAATTAACCTTTAAGTTAATTTATCCTATTATCTATAAGTGATATTAAAAACAACACAATAATCCATTATTATTATTATTATTATTATTATTATTATTAATGCATAATGAAATATTTTCAGAGTGGTTTGCTGTGAAATGATTCAGTCTGTAGAAACTTGGATGGAGTTAAAATTGCTCACAATGGTGGTGATAGGAACCAGACATCTGAAGAGTTTAATGCCTCTAAAAGCTACATTGTAGAAAGTATTTCACGAAGTAGTTACAAATACCTTGCTTGATGCCTGAGACTTTTTTTACAACAATTTTGAGAGAGGCTTTTGACCCGAAGCATGCATTTTCAAGTTCATTGTCGGCGGACAGTGCCCAAAGAAATCTAAACAAAACCTTTCCTTTTTTGGATTTATTGCTATATTACCATTATCAATTTCACATATCGCCGCTGTTGGAACAAAACCTTGTATCTCCATTTTTGTTGTTTTTCAGTTTTTATCAAAATTTGAAAATGTCTCTTGCCCTTTACATTGTGAAATTCATGATGAATGGACCCAAAGAAATGACCCAAAAAGTCTGGTTCCATTGACTTACATTAAAAGTAAAGTAAGTTATTTCTTCTCCTGTAAAAGTCACTATTTTGGAGATATGAGGTTTTGTTCTGACAACAGCGACGTAAAACCTTCTGTGTATGCTCACTGATCATTTTGGATATTAAATCAAATTTGTGTTATAGACATCATGATGCCCAGTTCCTATCACCACCACTGTAAAGAAAATCTGATATAAACAAGTAATGCTTGTTTATTTTAATAAGATTACACTAATGTCAATAAATGACACTACACATTACGTGCTTGCCTCTTTGTTTGATAAAAATGTAGTTTTTACAACAACTTTGTATTGGTCATGTGAATTTGATCCAGCAGTGGCCAACTGTTTGAGAAAAGTAAGAAGCTCTGTGAAGTGCTGTTTATAACGTAGCCAATATATACATCGAACCATAGGCTAAATACCACAAGCAAAACACTGTTTGACAAAGGATCTTGCATGCATGTTTATTCTGAAGCCAGATTGTTCTGGTTTCTTCTGTTTCGACCAGCCAATCATTTTAATGAAGGGACCTCTTTGAGCATAGTGCAGGAAAATGTGCACCCCAAAAGAGGTCCTCAAAACAATACTGTAGCTGTTGAACTGACGAGAGGGGGAGAGTAGCAGTGATATAACAGCTGAAAATCTTTCACATGTGAATATTTCCTGCTAGAAGGAACCTCTTTTGCAATAACTTGAAATGAAAGTTTCCGTTATAGAAATTTGTCAGCATGCTGTGCTTAAAAGTGCCACATTACGGAATGATTAAGAACACGTGAAACCATGGCGTATTACTGCCTGTGGTTATAGACCCTGACAGTTAAGTGCACATGAAATCCAGTGACTAGCACAGGTCACTGAAAACCCCCTTTTGAAGATGGAGCCCACGAAAATGAAAAATTTGTGATCCTTGACACAAGTGAAGCAAAAGTACTGGCGTACAAAAACACCTTTCACTGTGTGGCAGGTCATTTCAGCTCAATCAGAGCCATTTAAAAAAAAGGAAGGCTTTTTTTTCCTTTTTTTTTTTTACCGTGAATCATACCTAATTGTGGCTTGGGTGCTGCGGGGGGAAACTGTGAATGCTAAGGTGATTAACACGTTGAAGTTCCACTGAGGAAAACACAGTGGATAGAAGTCTGCGTTTGCAATTTCAAGAAGTCAGTGAACCCTCTTTAACTCAGCTTCTTGAAAGGAGAACTAATTCTAAGCTAAATTTTTATAAGCTCATTTGATTGAGGA
>JAILXH010292712.1:25700-50970 GCA_023558415.1 Piaractus mesopotamicus | reverse complement strand
AAAAAAAAAAAAAAAAGTATATACATAGATACATAGTTTTTTTTCCCACCACAAATATTATTATTGCATTTTTAATGTTTTTAGTATTTTAGCACTCCTTTATTATGTCTCCATTACCATTCAATGACACGTACTTAAGTTAAAAAATTAAGCATTTTCAAATAGTAATACTTTTTGCAAAACTTACTTTTACTAAAGTACATTTAAGGGAAAGTTTGCTTTAAATTTACATGATTTAAATATGTATATTGGCTCAACATGAATGAAACGTTACATCAGCATAATTACTACTTTTAGCTCAGTTAAATTTCTTAATTTTAATTGATGTAACATATTTTATTTGTGTGTAACCGATATACACATTTGAATTTTGAGTAAATTTAACAACTTTTTTACTTTTGTGAAGAATCTACTCTATTTTTTAGTTACATTTAGGCTAGTCATTAACATTTAGTTTCATTTCATTATGTCACATTGGAGACAGCATGTACACTGCTTTGCAATTGGTCACATGTGTGACTTTTGAGGTTTGTCATTTATTTTACACCAAAACAATTACAATTACAATTAATTACAATAAATACAATTACAATTAATAAACCTCAGTTTCTAAGCTAAGTGGTGCTGAAGTTCCACTGCAGGTCTATAAAGTGCTCAGTACTTGAGTAGTTTTTTTTATCTTCTTGCTTGACTACTTTTACTCGAATCATTATTTCATCATCATAGCAATATTTAGATTGGAGTCTGGATTCAGGCTACTCTGTCCACTTCTTGATATTAGTAGACAATTTCACCATTTCTGTTGCTACACAACACAATGCTAGGAAACAGACCACTATACGCATGTCCAGTTGAACACTACCCAGGCCTAAGAAGACCGAAGGTACACAGAATTGAGAGGCAGATACGTTAAGTGTTCGGAAATTGCTGGCATCATGCCCTCTCCATGTCTATTATAAAGCCCTGTAGGCGCCTTCTTAGCTGTGGGGAATTATTGTTAAGCGGTACGTTGAGGAGACCCCCTGCTGCTACTTATCCGAGTCTGTAGGGTGGCGGACGGGTGGTCCACAGAGCAGCCATGTCTGGCCAATTTCTCTGCACCTTTGTGTGGGCTACTGCTGCCAGGCGCTCCCCAGTCTACCCAACCTGGGAGAGACGAAAACAGCCTTAATGAGGAGCCCCAGCCCAGACTGTGAATAAGAGGAAAAAAATGCCAGAGACACAGCACAGTAATGGTGGAAGGACTAAAACAGAGTGAATGCTTGTAAAACAGTGCCCTGAAAACTCCATTGTAAACATGCCATTTTAGTTTCCCTTAATTGTTATGGTCTGATGATGACCAAAGAGGCCTTCTTTACATTATGGTCTCTGTGTAAAAAAGAAATGGAGTATCCAGTGATTGTAAAGCTGCCCGACAGAGTAACATTTGACTAGAACCTGGTGCTGTAGCTGAGGTCTGTGCAATTTTTAATATGTTTTTAACTTTAATGTAAGTTAAACTAAAGGGATTTTATTCCAAGGAATTTTGATCAGTTCTTTTAATCCATTCATCATGAAATATTCACATAGAGGGCAAGTGACATTTTTTTAAATGACATAAAAATGAACAAATAAATAAATAAATGGCATTATAAGGTTTTGGTATGACAGCGACAATGTGTGAAGATCTTCCAAGAAAGGCATCTGAGAAAATGATATGTAAAACAATTTGTCTGGACCATAAGCATTTATGCATGTAAAAAGCTGACAGTAGAATAAACACAAATAAACAAATAAAAAATATACATTGTGTTTTGATGTGTATCACTTTCCAAAGCTCCCCTCTGGGAAATCCTATAGTTACCATCCAACACTTAGTGCAGCTAATCAATACTTTATGAATTTAATTGGATGAACATCTGATGGAACTTAACAAATTCATGCAATGGCTACATCAGAGGAAGGCATTAATAACTTTTTAGAACCAAACATTCTTGTTACTTTTTACTGTATTTATTTTTATTTTCTGTAATGGTATATATTGTTTGTACTGCCAAAATACCAGATATTGCCAGATATTTTTCTTCAGTGCAGTATATGTTGTCAGTGGCATTACAAAACCTTCAAAAAATCTAAATAAAAAATCTCCAAAATGCTCACTTTACAGGAGAAGTAAACAAATGTTCTTAACTTTTTAAGGTGCATTAATGTGTGACATTCATTTTGGGCCGTTTCTATTGGTCTATTAATCATGAAATGTTCACACAGTGCAAAAGCAGCTGGCTTTTTCAAAAATAAAAAGACAAAGAACATTTAGGCTTTGACAGTGAGTGAGTATGTAGTAAAGAAATATGCAGTACACAGAAACTGTTTCCACTTATCGTAGGTTCAGTTACTCAATAGTATACAGTCGTAAGCAAAAATTTGAACACCACTAGTCAATGCTTTGTTGATTTTCTAAGTGAAAATAAGTTAACACATCCTCTAAAGGGAACAGGCTTAAATATTGCATTTTATTTGCAATTTTAAGAGCATGATTTCCATTTATTTGCTGAGGTTAACATATTGGAAGAAAAAAAAAATTTAAAACAGTAATTTTGAATTAAAATGTGCAGAAATGTGTTCTCTGTAGAGGATGTGTAACTTATTTTCACTTTTCACTGCAACAACTGAACATTTTAATAAAATCCCATTTTAAAGTTTCACAAAAAAAGACAGAATATACACTGAAGAGAATATTGTACAATAAAATGGAGCCAAGGATACTACGAAAAGAAAGATTTTCTTGAAGAGACTAATTCTGGAGGGAATGACATTGCCAGGCACCTTCTCCAACTGCGTCTTATTCCAACAGCAAACAAGAGAAAGAATGCATATCAATAGTGTCTGAACACATGCTTCTTTGCTCAACACTTCAAGCCCAAGTGGCAATGTTACGTATTCAGCCTTTTTTTTCTTTTTTTAGATATGCATCATCTCGCTTGTTGGCCATGTCGACATATAAATGAGCAGACTGCTGATCGTGTGCCCGATGCTGACTTCAGCGCTGTCGTGCTCAGTGCCATTGGTCCTGGGTTATCGCTGAGCCAAGGGGGCCAGCAAACAATGCACGCTCACACAGAGCCTCCCTTTGCACCAACCCAGAAAGACATCTGCACCGCACATGTAACCAAGCACATCGAGAAAATACAGTCCTAACCCTGAGAATCTGAGACTGCATTTCCAGCCTTTTAATGATTTAATGGAAAAGCTTCGGTTTGCCTTTTCTTTGGCTGTGTAAACGTATTTGAGGAAGTCTACATGAGCTTGTCTGAAATACACCACAGCCAGCACAGTTATAACAAGCATTATATAACGTCTTTAAAAGTGCAACAAAAACTGAAGGGAAATGTTATGTGATGAAATAAAACATTGAAAAGAATAAACATAATGGTGGTCTTGGCATTTGTACAGTTGCGAACATAAGCACTTTCAGCGGCGAGGATAAATAACCAACCATTTTGTAAAAACGAGAATAAAACAGAGGGAAGGCGTAAACCAACGGATAGATTATTAATGGGATGCTATAATAATTGTAGAGGCCTATAAAGGTTTTGTTGAAAGCGATATGGGCACCAACTGTTTTGTGCAACAAAACCTCAATGTATTGCAGATCCCTCGAGAACATAGATACCTCTCCATGTTTTCAGTTATAACAATAGCTGCAACTTGTGGGCCAGACCACTGGCACATGAGGGACTTTCTGCGAGGAATAAGGCTTAAACCTTGTGAAAGCACTGTGACCTTCCTTCTTTTTTCACATGTTGCAGTGTAGCACTACATAAGCTACCACAGCTGCAGAAGTAAGTTCATGTTTTCCCCACTTGTCTGTTAATTATGCTTACTGCTTATGACAAGTACGTTTCACTGCTACGACATCATGTTATCAGTGTGCTAAACACATTAGATGTTGACTGTTATTAGGCCCTAAGTGCTGAGCCACGCTGCCAAAGATGTGACCGAACTGAGTCCAGAAAGTGATTTCAGTGGCATGGATGAGTTGTGGGTCATGCTATAATGCGCCCACATATTGACGGGAACTGATGCATGTCCCATTCGGTCTCAGGACGTTTCACAAAACAAAATGTGTTCCAATTGAAGACAAGACCTAATGTGGAGAATATCGTGAGCCTAAAAAGTGTTTCACAACAGGAAAAAGGTCTTCAGCTTGTCAGCATAAATGAGCTGCTTTTCGGTTGCGGTCTTACATCTTTAGCGCACATGGCGGAGTTTAGAGAGAGACAATGTTCGAGCTCTGCTTCATTCATTTGCAATAAGTCTCTGTTTTCCTCTCTTACCTGTAAGATAAAATTTCTAAACATTAGTTTATAAGCAGGGCTTGTGGGATTTTAGAGGGAGAGTTCTATTTGTTCCATGGGTGTCAACAATAAGGGAAGATAATCTTGTTGAATTGATGTGATATTACATGGAGTTCTCACACTGATATCATGAAAATGTGATTAAATCTAACAAGCCTATCTGTTTTCTTTGTTTTCTTAATGGCTTAAATAAGTCAATTACAGAGAGTTTCTGCACAAAAGGAAAAATGTAACTCTTTCTGTAATTAAAATGCATACTCACCTCCTATAACGAGTGTAGAAGCAAGAATATAAGAGTAAAAGAGTAGAGAAACTCCTTTAGAAGCAAGATTCTCCCGTTTAAAGGTTCTTGTGATAATGTATTACGAAGGTGGGAAAGGCTTCAATACATGAGGTCAGGCCTTTTCTTTTTCACTACTGCAGAAGGAAGCCAGAAAACTAATATTACTATTAGGAAACTGTATCACTTCTGTATTTGTTAGCCTCTACATCAGTGACTATGCTGTCAGTTACAGATTTCTTCATCACTATGGAGAGACTTCTCAATAAATGTTATGATGTAACATTTAGGATGTTGCACAAAGCATGCTGGGTATTGTAGTGAGAGAACATAGATGGACGAAAACACAAAAAAGGATGCAAAATCATGAATTCTGTCAAACTGACGGGGGATGCAATGTTACCCTAGAGAATACTACATAACATGACAAACAACATATTAAATGCCAGTTTGAGTCTATTTTTATTATTCCTTGTTTTGGCGTCAAGATATGTCAAAATCTTCTGATTTTTTTCCAACAAAGATGAAACTCTAAAGCCTCTAAACTAACAAAATAACTGTTACCCATCTGAGGTCAAGAACCCTTCCTGTCCTTTTTTACAGTTTACCCACAAACATTGTTAAATGGATTACCTTTTGTGGAGCACTTAACTGTGAAATGTTCAATGCCATTCAATCCGATTTGGAAACATTCTTCACAAAGCACTGAAACCTCAACCTTCATTCTTAACGTAAGTAACCAGGTTAGCTCAGATTAGCAATATTAAACTACAGACACTGTTAGCTAGTGCAAATATGTGCCACTGGGGGCATTTGTCAACAGTTAGATCCCAAAATGTGTAACTGCCTAGAGGGTGGTTTATTACATCAAATGATCAAATGGATTGCATGAACATTATTTTCAAACATACATTTCCATCAAATTACAGTACCAGAGCTCAGCTCTGTTTACTGAGGGTAGGTTTTAGTAAACAATATTAAAGAGTTTCATTTATGCAATGCCTTTCCCAAACGCAGGATGCTTGCAAAATCAGTAAGAGAAAACATAGGAACAAAGTAAAGAAATCACAGCAGTTATTAGGGCTTCTATTTAACAGGAGCATATATAAACAGATCTATAGACAGAGGTAATGAGGAAACAAAACACATGCAGGGGAGAGGGAACAGCAATATTAGCATAAATTAGTTAGATAACAGCAAAAGGAGAGGGATAAGACCGAAAGAAAAGCCATGAACTGGGATTTGAAGGCTAAGATGCTGTGGAGGCTCTGGGGGAGTTTATCCCAAAGTTAAGGTGCCATTACACTGAAAGACCTGGCACTCATGGATGAGAGACGAAACTTGAGAACCACAAGTAAACCACGACTGGATGATCTAAGAATACAGGCCAGGTTGTGAGCTCAGACAGATATTGGAGGGGCAAGATCAGTAGGAACTAAAAAAACTGTATTGAGTACAGTATTCTTGATCAGGTGTCTGTAATCTAATAGACTTTAGATACCCCTTGTGTCAAAGTGAATTACAAAAATTGTGATGTGGTTAAACTTTGTACACTTTCCGTAGCGTGTTAGACTACTCTGTTAATGCTTAGGCAACTTAATTTCAGGAGATTACTTGCAAGTGTGAACACATCTGTGCACACGTAAGGCACGAGCAGCGCTGACTTTGAAAGTCATCTCATGCATGGTGTCGTTAAAACTCCTGTTTAAATTGAATTTAATGAGAAGGAACGGCAGCCATTAAACCCAATCCAGCAGCGCATAATGTAGTGCATGTGGTAGTACCCTACTCTATCCTGAGCAATTACACTGTTACTCCAGGTGTCAGGGGAACTATACGTCCACAGCTTCAAATCATCTCAGCAACGTCAATAGTAAGTAGGTGCAGATTGACTGAGAGAAATATTGTTCCTGGCATTCACCTCACAAGATGAGGCGTGTGTGTGTGTGTAAGGTGGGGGGTGGATAACTAAATGTGATGTGGCACAATTTCCTGACCCTTGCCTTTCGCCTCTGGTGGACCTTTGGCCAAAGATGCGCTGGGAAAATGATCCTGTCCTAACAAAGTTGGACCACAGCTGAAATCAGTCAATGAGAATGATTTGAGTGTGGGCAAAAGTGGTCCTGTGAGACAGGGCTTAAAATCAACTCTCAAAGCAAACATATCACTCATCATTTTCAGCAAGTGCGAGCTACTTTTCAAAGAAAAAAAAATCTGGATATCTTAGGGCCTGATTAAAACAAGACATCTCAACCTGACTTTTATATACCATAGCTGACCACCACCTTGATTGCTTCTTTTAGCCTCTTTCTGCAGGCCCCCCACTGGCCATTCTGCTGGCAGAATGGAAATCAATGTAGATATTGTTAATTAACATAATCAAATATCTTTTCCCTGTGGCTCTGTTATCAGAACACTGTTGTGTCCTAGTTAATCTCTGTGTGTGAAATCTTGTGACTCTGTGTTGAGCTGCTAGCAAGCAATGGGAGATGAAAGGGGAGGAGTGAGAATACCCTCCTATCAAAACTGCTCACACCTCTCCACAAAGACAGCTGTGCTTAGATAAAACATACAGCCCACCGCAGCTCTCTTCATATTAAACAACTGTGTACAACTGCCACAATGCAAAATAGCATTTAAACACTATAAGCTTTTCTTCCAAATGTTGACTTGTTTGATCAGCTGAAAAAATGAAAATGCAGTTTGCTTTCCATTTTGTAAATCATAAACATTTCCACCAAAATATATTCCATCAATGCTATTGAAGAAAAAAGGCATATTTCAACAGAAGGATCTCTAAAACAGGTAAAATAACATTTTTATGGCTGCTGAGAAATGGGGTTAAAGTAATAAAAAAAAGAGTAACCCTGTATTTTAAGGACCACATATTTGTGTTTTGTAAATTGTTTTTTGTTCAGTAAACCCCAAATTAGACACTTGTAAGTGGTCTATTCCCTCTGCACAGGAGGTCTATTATTTGAATATCACTAATAATTGTATTATTCAACATAATAATATACAATAAACACTTTCTTAACACCTTGTGTTGCAAATTATTGAGCATAAATTATCATACAATTGTTTAGGTGACAGTTCATACTCACTAATTTGCATAAGACTAAGAATAACAGACCCCCAATTATGTACTAACACTAAGGAATTAAGCTTAATAAATGGTGAATAAGCTATTTAGAAGGGTGTAATTTGGGCTTTACTGAACAAAAAACGAGACCATAATACAACCCTAAAATGTGTTTTTTTAAATACTGATACCCAAAGTTTCTTTCTTTTTTTTTTTATTTTTAAAAACCACACACCAAAAGTGTAGAACCACACATAAAATGCATGTCTTCCTTTCTTGTTGGGTATCTCTGTCCAAAAGACATGAAAACCCAAAAACCAGAAAGGAATTTCAAGTAGTGGTTATTGATCTCTCCTCCCTGTGACAGCATTGCCAAGCGCTGGCTCAAAGAGGCCCAAATAAAACTTTTAGTTCATATAATAAAACGCAGTGTGTTAGTTCTCACTGTCTGCGGGTTGTGTGGATCCAGCTGCATCTCAAGCCACCAAGGTTAAAGGCAACTCATTAAACTTACAAACAGGACTCAGGAGACCATCTTCCATCCAAGCCTCACCTTCACTCACATAGGTTCCACAGTCCAGTCTGCTGAGCAGGTTGTAAGAGGGCCCCCAGCCTTTAACACAGTGCCCTGTCAGCCCCAGAAAAGCCCTTTCAATCCAAAGGCCAGAGTTTGCTTGTTTTAATGTGGTCGCAGCACTGTTTGGGTTTCCAGCAAAAGCCTGACCACATATCAACTGACTGCCATCTGCAGACTGGGAAATTACATGTCCATGAATCGCTAGAGCTTAACGTAAGATAAACCGCACATTGTGTATTTTTTGTATCACTGGAGAGATGATGATATTTTATGGTGCTCTTACGCTTTTACACTAGCACTACCCTTTTAGGAAAGGCCAGCCTCATGAAACCCACAGGCAATCCAGTTAGGTCTAACAGTGGGTATGACATCAGACGTAGGCCAGCTTGTGCTGAGCCCACTTCTGCGACTGTGCTAGAGGTACAGTACATTTGGTGCCAGATCCACAACCCAGAGAGACCGGTTGAACCCACAGAGAAGGAAAATAGACCCAGCAGATATAACCGCAGTAACCTTTGTAAATGTTCCTATGATTCTCTGCGGTCGCAGTGGACTGGAGTGGTAAATATTATTTAAATGGACAACTAACTGGAATGTCCACCTGAGAAATGGTGTGTAGCTAGAAGGGGTAAAATGAGAGGCTGATCTGATGTTTTGCATTTCAGTCACAGATTGCGCTGCTCGTATCTGGTAGCTCTCAGAAAATCAGTCTGAGACCACTGTGACCATGACCTCTACGAAACACTGATTTAGCCATTCCTCAGCAAGGTCATCGGTTTAGATGGATGCATATAAAAAGCAGAGGACTAAAGCTGTGGCAAGGCTATGACTAAGGCAAATATAGAAAAAAAAAGATCATAGTTTGGCTTTTGTTTGATTGTTTTGTATGATTGTTTCTGTAATTGCTCTGAATCAGAATCAGCAGATTTTTGCTCATGTGATCAACATTCATTCACTTGTTTATTTTTAATTTGGACAATCTGTGCTGCAATTTTATAACGAAGACAATGTGCACTCGCTGTATTTGAATGCTGCTGCTACACTTATGGCAAAATATTGTAGCATAATTTTGCACAACCTATTGTGCCAGCTGCATCTTACTTTCAGTGTAGCACTTTATCTGTTTCATGTTATTCAAAGGGCCCACATCATGGAAAATTTCTTTAAAGGCTCAGTAATGGCCTGTTTAATTCTAAGGGATAGGGATTAAGTGAGGTTGGAAAATGCTCATGCAAATATGAATTATTTTTGATATAGAAAACCCCACAAAGGTCATTAGTGGACTTAAGGGAAAAAATAAATTATACAAAAATTAAGGATATGGGCTCTTTAAATAGGCAACAGATTCTTCATTTACCGATGCCAGTTTGGCCCATTAATAAAACCATTCGCCTACTATAGAGTACTAAAAATGTGTTAATGTGTTTCATGTGGCCATTTAGCCCACACAGTGTGAGCTGTGGGTTTAAAAAAGGCTAATAAAAATCAGCCAAACATTGAGTCATCTGCCCAACTGGCTGTGAAGAAAATAAGAATCTGAATCTTCCTAAAATAATTCATGATGAACTCTGTGTACAGTATACAAAATACATACATTATACACAAAACATGACAAGGAATAGATACACATCGCAATGGACAAAGTTTAAACAGCAATGGTGGAAATTATATTTACTACACAATTGAGCACAACAAAGTATCGATATAGCACACTGAAAACCAGAGAAAGGAGGTTTGAAAAAAATAAAAGACAGTCAAGTACAACATACAGAGAGCACAAGGGAGCAAAATAAGAGAAGTTGAAAAATGCAAGGACCGAGATATAGATATTCATTTTTCCCATATTTTGCAGTGATAGTTGGCAAAAGTATGTAAAAATGCAGTGAAGGAGGCCATTCCACATATCAATATGTATATAATATCTACCCAAAATACTCACAAGATTCATAGTATCTGAAATCACTAACAGGGTATATTGTTCATGATTTTAAATTTAGGAGCAATAGGACACATTATATAAAGGAAAAAGACTTCTGCCTTGAAGGAACTGCTATATTATCCCTTACAAAGCATGAATTAAAGTTCCCCAAAACTTTTTCTTTGAAAACCAAACAAACTATTCCATTATCACATTTCTTGTCCAACAAATTAACAACACCAACTCCTAGAGAAGGCAAAGAAGATACAATTGCAGAAAAAAAGCATACTGCTTTGTATTATTTGAAGTAATGGGATAGAAATTGCTTTGCATATTTTGTCATACTTTCTGGTAAAATCTTCAAAAGATAATAGGTGACTATCTGAATTCAATAAATCATAAACAAATTTTACTCCATTGTCATACCGATCAGCTTTAAAAATGGATTTTCTATTAACGGTAACAGTAACGGTAAATATCATTTTACCATAATGTCAAGCTTATCTGTGGAAGTCAGACAGCTTTACAGGAATTTTAGACAGCTCAAAATCACATTTAAGCAAAAGGTCAATCCCTCCAACCTTACTAAATACTTTGTTTGGGATATGGTGCCACATTGATTGAGGTTGGGAAATACCTTCTTTGAGCCATTTGACTCTAAAAGCCGCAATTACAGATTCAAGCTCAGTGGCACTTAATCTCCCACCAACATAATCCCTGACTAATTGCGATGTACGTTGGTAGTGAGTTTTGTTCTTCCATATGAATTTAAATAATATGGACTTAGATAACTTTATTGCTTTCGGTGAAATGCTAACGAATGGCATGGGCAAATGACCCTTGATAAGCCTTCAGCTTCAGAAAAAAGACTTCTACCTAGTATAGAAAAGTCCTGCATGAGCCAATGATTTAATGATTTCTGTACAGCTTTCAGCCCGGGAGTAACATTCACGTCTTCTCTGTAATGCAAATTTTTGGCTATGGGATTTTGGCTATGCTGCTTCGATCGCTAATGTGAACACCCAGTACTTCGCGTTTTTTAAGGTTTAGGGTCAGACCACACGCTTTTGAGAACTGGTTACAGTTTGGGAACATAAGGAATAATTTCTGTCCAGTGATGTTTTTATTGCCTCCTCTGGTTTCTGACCAGCAGGGCTCAACCAATCAGCTGTCAGCCAGTGACGTTTGTAGCTCACAGGAACAATGGCGTCTGTTTCGGAGCTGTACGATGTCACTTGGGAAGGTAAACAGCAGTTTTTCTGTAACTGTGTTGACTTGGCTGTTTTAATATTTTAAGTACGTTTGTTCTAACCAAGTGGTTTGTTTTACATAGTTGGTTAAGTTATTCAATGGTGTCTTAATCCATATATTTAAAGACGCCCGAACAAGCTGGGCCGGCTAGCTTTAGGAGCTAACGTTAGCTAATGCTGGTTGGCTAGATGACCAAACAGCAGCTTTTATGGTCGAGCTCCGCTTAAGACTCTGTCTAAAATGTAGATTTTAGCTACGCAGCTAAACTGTTTCCCCATAAACTACAAACACGTTAGTTCTGTACTACGAAGCTGCCCTCAGAAACCGTTAGCACCTCCGTAGCACGTTAGCCTGTAGCCTGATAGCTGCGGGTATGTATAGGCAGAGCTGCGGACAGCCAGCTAGCTTAGCTGTTGCTACTTGGTTGATTTAGTGTCTCTGCGCTTCGGACACTGTTGAGAAAACATTCTGAATGCAGCAGGTTATCGTTATTAAATTTTAAAATAGAGAAGAAAGGCTAGCGTAGCAAGCGCTCACGAATAAAGTTTAAACGGATTCTTGCTGTGGATACATCCTCACCACACACAAAGAAACGATAGCTAGCTGCAGTTGTTCAGTGTAACCAGAGGTTGATTCAAATCTACCTTTAACGGCTATCTAAATAGATACAAACCGAGGTACGCGTCTTGACATTTGAATTGGGGGATAGGGAGTAAGTTGATGCTTGTATGATGATTTAAGTTCCTGCTAGCAGTGTAGCTGCAAATGTGGATCCCAAAACTGCTGTCAGGATCACGAATCGTTAGGTGCCAGTGTGAGTGAAGTCCCTGTTTTCCTTGAATAGGCGTAACAAGTTAGGTCACAACATGGATACTGTTGGGATAACGTTACATTTACAGTACGTTTTTTTGTTAAGTAGGATGATAATGGCAGACTCTAACCCTATACCAGTCGGGTCTTAGGGAGGCTTGATAAATATGAAGCAATGTTTTTGTGTGCATTATTTTTCAGAGATGCGTGACAAACTCCGGAAGTGGAGAGAGGAGAATTACAGAAATAGTGAGCAGATTGTGGATGTCGGTGAGGAACTGATCAATGAGCATTCTTCAAAGCTTGGGGATGACAGTAAGTAGAACTTGGAACACTGTGACCTTCTGATCCTAAAGGTGTCGTCATCCAGGTTTTTTGTGTCCCCTGTCCCACCTTGATTATTAAGTATCAGCCGATACCGTTCTGATATTTTTATTTTAATAGATAATACAGCTACAAACTACACACTGAAAGTACATTAGCATTAGTAAAACAAATCCACCTTAGGTAAGACTTTACCAGTTAATGATACAGTAATGATATTAGTTGGTAAATGATATCAGTACTATTGATGATTGCTTCTGGTTAAGTTCTGATAATTGATTAATATGTGCATAATGTCACATTCTGAGCTTATATGTTGTTTTTTGGCCTACTATTTTGAAATGATCGGTTTAGTCTGATGGTAAATTGACTGTTTTCAGTGATGATCATATTCATTTAAGGTCTGGTTAGATGGTCTGATCTCATGATTTGGCTTCCAGTTACTTATAAGTTGTTCAGTATTGTCATTTTATATGTGGCATAACTGATACCTTTTGTTTTGTACTGCACATATCAAATAACCCTTTTATAGTGTAGTCCATGTGCAACGATTTTAAATATGCCTGAAGTTGACCGCCCCTTTCTCTTAGCTTTGAACATACTGTTACTGCTAGTGCCTGTTGTAAACCAAAAGCAGTGCAGCATATATGGCTTTTATTTTTGCACCAGATATTACAAGTTGTTATTCATCATTTTAAACAGAAAACATTTATACTTATCTCTATGGTGCAAGTTATTTGGCCTGTTAAAAAAAAAATACCTTTATCGCCTCATATCCTCATCTTTGGATTTGATCAGGACATCCCTACCTGATGCTGTTGCTTTCCATTTGGAACATCCATGATAAACAATCTTTAGTTTCTGAATTAATGTAAAAAGAATTTAAGGCATGAGTAAGTCCAAAGACTGGAGAAAGGGCCCTGAATAATATCAAACACACTAGTGCTGTTAAAATTGGCCAAAAATGACATTTGATTATTCCTTCTAAAAACACATAGATATTTGAATGGTTTGAACCTATTTTTGCCTGTAATGTCCATAAGAGGGCAAACCAATACAATGAGAAACATAACTACTTGTATAGGTGTGTTTATTACAACATACACGTGTTATAAAAGATCTACTTCCGTACACATTACAAAATAAACAATGAAGTTATGATATATAGTAGGACATTCAGTGCGATGATAAACATGAAACAACAATCATCTTTTCCTTGACTTGAAACAGAAAATAGTTGTCAAACCTCTGGGGATCTGCACTCTTGTTGTGCTGCAGGTATTGAGCTTGTGGTGGGCATTGTAAAATCTGAGTTGAGACGTGACTGTTTGGGTGGAATTCCTGACGTCAGGCCATGCACGTTTGGGTGCATATTTTTGAGATGTGTCCTCAAGTTGCTTGTGCTGGAATGGTAGGTTAACTCTAGCTTACATAGCTTACGTACAACTTTGTGTCATGGTTCCGCAATTTTGCTGATCAAAATCCAAAGTATTTCCAAGCAGGGCTTTTTAGATTGCTCGGAGTGGAAATCACTCTGTGGCCAGATTGGGTTATGCGCTCTCTGCCATCATTACCACACGGTTGTTGTTAAATTATTCGCTAGTCTCAGCTTGACTTGCGTTTCATTTTCAGTCAATGAAAGTGACATTGTGTGACTGCTGTCTGTCATGCAGTGCAAACAGTACAGTGACCCAGGCCCACGTGAGAACTCATGAGGCAGACAGCCACAGTAGTGCTGCTTTTTTTTTTTTAGTAGTGCTCTTCTATAGCCATTTTTTTTTTTTAAACTTTGACTTTGTACATATCATCTTTAAATGTAATCGTTATACAGGTAAAAGCTATGTACTTTATTAATAAATTACATATGGGTTCCTGGTATGACTTTATATCCCGGGTGATGGTAGAAACGGATAGTTAAACGGTTGCATAACAGTACTGTTAATCCTAGAACAACTTGACATAATTTCCATGTAAAGTTTGACTATTAAACGCAGGAGAGAGATCCTCAAGATACCTTAGCATTCTGTTTTGTACCTGCACAGCTCAACTGGTGACTCCATCAGCAGTTAGTTGGCTCCCAGACATGCTGAGATAATAACGGAGGGAAATGGCATCCATTAGGTTGTTTAACACTACTACCTACTTAAATTTTTAAACCATGAAATTTTCTAAGCATGTAATTGGTCATCCAACAGTATAACTAGTTTCAGAGAAAAAGAGTGAAATGTGGTTAAATAAATTTTGAGTCATTTTTAATTCACTGAGTTGGGCATCACTGCATGGCTGTTTTGTGTACATATTGTAACATGTACCATGATAGAGGATTTTGGCTGTATCGACCACACCTGAATATACTATACTTTCTGTTTGGTAACTTTTTGTATAATTAGCGGAATATTTTGTGACTTTAGCCCTATCTAGGGTCATAATGCTAGCAAAACAGACTGAACATTTCCACTTGTGTAAAAAATACAGCAGCTTTAAAAATTATACAATTGTTATATAAAATTATCTGTAGAATTAAAGCGTAGTCTTGTGGGACTTAACATACTGGTAAATATTCTGTCGTATCTTGTGTGAAAAATTATTCCCATTTTTATGGGGGGACTCAAGGAGGCTTTTACTCTATTTTCTGTGGTCCAAATCAAGCTGACGGGAGGTACTTCTGGCAGTTTTTGAATAAGCTAATTATATACAGGAGCACAGATATATCCTACAAACATTTTATGGAAAGCCTAACATCCAGATTAAGTTGGGCAGATTCCTGTCATGGACATATCCCTTTGCTCAGCCTACAATAATAAACTCTAATGCCTGCCTCTCAGTTTTGTTAGAGCATTTTGTTCATGAAATTGGGAGCTAAGTGAGTAAAACATCATCATTAATTGTTAAACATCATAGATACAGCACAGTATTCACAATCATTGTTGTGTTTTTTTCAGCAGAATCTGCTAGTGGTATTTTGAAGCACCTTGACTTGGCACTATTAATTTTCTGTTACCTCTACCATGATCTCCTCTATGTCCTAACTTAAAACAAAGAATTTTATTAAATAAATAAATTCTAATGTCTATTGATGTGGAATATGTGATTAAATATCAGATATCATCATTGGCTCACAGTTCCCATGTTGCTGTGTCCTTAATTTTAATTTTGTTGGGAATTCACAGTTAGTTAAGATATTAGCATGTGTAACAGGAATCTTAGCAAATGTACCAGGCCTTACAATGCTATGGGGTTTGCTATTCCATCAAGCTAAAAGTAATGCTAGTTTTGTAGTTTTAAAAGCATTTTAAAACCGATTATTAATAAGTGAAAAGAGTGGTGCAAAGAGATTAAAAGTCAGTGTTCCATTTTTCAGAGTATGGAAGTTTAACACTAAGATCCACTACACTACGATCCTTAGAAAGAGTAAAGGCTGTGTGATGAGTTGCACTTTATTGGGACCTGATTTAGCTTTGGCTGCTGCTGTCTTTATGATTCATACAGTCTTTTAAGGAGAGGGGTAAACACTTAACACCGCCTGGTTTTATTGAAACCAGCTCTTAAATTGGCTGTGAAACAAGATGGTAATTATCAAAGCAAGACTTGGAATCATAAAAACAGCTAGAAAAAGCTGCAGGCATTTGTTTCTTTTGGCATATCGCTTTTTCTTGTTCAGAAGAATTTTATTGTTTTTTTTTCCCCCTCAATTAACAAGTTTCAACTGATGAAGCATGCGCCGTCTGTTAAAACACTCGCCTGATATGGAGCCTTAATTCCATTAATTTGGGTACATTAGCTGAACTCATTAATCTGTGTGTTTTTATTGTTGAAGCTGAATCATGAAGCAAACACATTGCTATGCATTTGACTTGTATCAGCACTTTGTTGGAACTTGAGGGAATGTGTTTTTATGGTTGTAAATGGTAGCCCAACCTTTAAAAAATATACATATTGCTGTTGTCGGAACAAAACCTTGTATCTCCAAAATGATATATGATATAGAGTGTCAGTGTACCTTTAGTAAGTTAAGTTTACTGTGAGGTGTCAATACACTCCCTAGTCTCATAAAAAGACCTTACATAGACCAATATTAAAAGCAGAATCCTTTTAGCAGTAATGTTAATGATGCATGTTAAACGCTACATCAATCTTTTCTAGAGGTGATGCCAAACAGCATACATTTTATTTTGTCATATTTGCTACCTGACTAAAAATAGGTTTATTGAATGGTGTCATTTTGTGTTTCTCTCCGGTGCCCAGTTTGGATAATTTACGAGCAGGTGATGATCGCAGCTCTGGACTGTAGTCGAGATGATTTGGCCTGGGTGAGTTTTTACAGTCTCTCTCCCTCCCTTATCCACTCAGCTCAAGCCTCATCTCTCACACACGATGTTGCTTTGTCACCCTGCTTGCCAAATGTAAAATGATTTTTATTCAGCCAGAAAACATCACTCTGTCTGTACTTTGGAAAAACAGTTTGCTGAAGATTAATCCCAGGACTGTGAAAAATGACTTCTGAAGCACAAGAGTTACTTTGAGCTGCCTTGGTGTCAGCATTATGGGATTATATATATAAATGCAGTCATTCTTTTCACAGCCTCAGACATTTAGAATAATTTATCTTTCCGTTAGTTCTGACTCTTGGAGCTTTTTATATGTGGCGAAGCAAGTAGAAAGAGAGTCTTCAACTGAAACACTTAGTCAGACTCTGAGGTTCTTACCAGTGGCCAAAAAAAGTGGACCATGACCATGATGGGTCAACTGGGTTGTGCCACAGAGCAAACTTTTCATTTTGAACAGGAAAACATTCGAGTTGACGAAAACCATTCCTCACCCAAGTTATATGTGTGTAAACAAATAAATAAATAAATAAAAAACAAGGAAGGGTTCTGTATGGAGAAGGAAAAAGCTGGTAAAATTAGCATCCTGTTTCTGCTTTTTATAGTAGCCGATGTGGAATTGTGGGTGCCCGCAGACCAGCACTCTTAAGTTCTCACCCACGTCAGTTGCAATTTTTCACATTGTCTCTCATAGCTGTATCGGTGACCTGTTTATCATGGAAACTGCAAACTGGAAAGTTACTCTATTTCATTTTATGGTCAGCAAAAACCTTAAGTGTAATATTGCTGTGTCAAACCAACCACTCTATGCATTCTATGGTAGATCTTTTGAAGTTTAAATATCTTTGGGTATAAATGCTTGTAGCCCAAAGGTATTTTATAGCCCTTGATTGATGTGAAATAACAAGCAGGGTGATATATCTCTGGACAAGAAACACTGTCACTTGTTGAATGTGGTAAGAATAGAAGGATAAATGACATTGACAAGATCCATCTCCTTAGCTTTTTACATAATTTTATTCACAATTACATGTATTCTTACGCAGAATGTTTTTGCATTTTGTTCAGAGTTGTCTACAGGAGCTGAAGAGGCAGTTTCCAGATAGTCACAGAGTGAAGCGATTAGCGGGCATGCGGCTAGAGGCTCTGGAGAGGTAAGACTAGCACCAGCACCAACTTTAGCAACCTGGCCTTGGCTATGTGGTGGAGGTGGGGGTACTGTGATCTGTAAGCGGATCATAAGTGGCAGGATGAGTGGGATGTGGTCCTGTTTATTTAGTAAGCCACCATTCCACTGAGTAAGTGGGAGAGAGAAAGATAGTTTGAGTGCTCAGTCGTCCTGTGGCTCTTTTGCCTGAGTGAGGAATTCCCAGGAAGGAAGTGGTGGCTCCCACTATTATTCTGGAGGTCCCTGTTTTTTTTTTTCTCCTTATTCTTTCTCTTGCCTGGGTTCTTTTTGTCTCTCGCCCACATGTTTACATCCTTTGTTTCCACTTGGACATCTCTCCATTTCTTCAAAAAGATTAAGAATTAAGAAGAATGCTAATATGTTTCATGAGTTGTCGGTTTCGGCCTGTGTACTATATCAACTTGTTTATCGCTTATGCCATAATTGAGAGTGATTGCTCCTGCACTGTGAGATTAAATAAACTGCAAATTTGGGGCTAATTGCCATCAGACGTGCTGCTTAAATGAAGCCCTACACACATGCACATACACAAAAAACATGCCTGAATCGTACATAAATAAAGCAAAGTGGTGGTGGCGTGGTTGCCTAGTGCCATGTCAGATGTGCCAGAGAGCCGTTGAGCAATAAAGTGGAAGTGGGGGTGGGAGTGGCAGTGGAAGTGGAGCTGTTCAGTGATAATAGGAACCAGAGTTGCTTCTGTTGCCGGCTGTGGGCAAAAACAGGTTTTGATCATGAGGCCCGAGCTTGCCTGCTTAAGTGAAAAGAGAAAAATACAACCCGTACAAGAAACACTAACTTGTTCTCATCTTAGAACACTGATTTGATTGACATTAGCAAATGAAACACAGTACTGAGCTTAGGCCACCTGGGAAAATGATACGTAGAATTGTCTTACTGGACAATGAACATTTATTTATTCAAAAAACTATAAACATCTATAAATACAAATAACTATACTTGATAAGTGTGAAGGCTTATCTATTTCCAAACCTCCTCTTGATGATGTCCAGTATTTACAGTGACCATCCAATACATGCTTCATTTGATCAATATTTTATTAGATTAAATAGTTTGTTCCGCTGTTGGAATTTAAAAAAATCATCCAAAGACTTGAGACACTGAGATGTCAGGAACTGAACTTATGTTCTTCTAACTGTATGACTTTCATTCATTTCATTCATTTTTTTGTCTTCATGTTCATGTTTATTTGTATTTATTCTAATGTTATATCATGTTTTTTAGGCAAAAACTGCTGAGATAAATGGTTTTAAACAATTTTTGTGGTACAGTACTGTACATGGGCCAACCTATTGATTCAACCATGATTGAGATTATGTTTTGTGCTTTAGTTTCACAATTCAGAGCAGGGTGTGTGATAGAGGTAGGTGATGTGGCTGAATGATGCAACAGCAATGTTTTGTAACTATGGTCTTACTTTGCATACTGTGTACCATAATAAAATTTAATTATTTAGCTTGTGTCTAAAATTACAGTAGTGAGTGATTCATAGTGGCTGTTGTAGCAACCTCAGTAACATAAATATGATGTTGCTGACAGTACTACAACTTGGCCAGGGACCGTTTTCCTCCAAACCTGAGGTAGGATATTGTTGCTCTTGAAACAGAACCTTGTATCTCCAAAAACATTTTTAGCCTTCAGTGTAAGTCAATGTAATGATTTTATTCAAGCCATTTTGGATAATTTTTATAGGTCCATTCAGCATTAAATTTTTAAACTGTGAATGATGGCTGGCATTTTCAATTTATTTAAAAAAAAAAATAAAAAAAGAAAGAAAGAAAGAAAAATAAATCAACAACAATGGAGATGAGATTTTTGCCTCCCTGCAATAGGCTTTGGCCACCTGACATCTCCATATACAATGATGGAGGTCTTAAATCAATTTTTTTTTTGTTTACATTGCGATAATACATCTATTGTTGTACCAGGTTATATCTGTATTACTATTAATTTAATTTTATTACCATTTCGTAATGTATTACGAACAACAAGCAACAAGTTTCTGCCTTTTTTTTTTTTTTTTTTAACTTAAATTCAATGAGAGGCGTAAATCATAAAGCATTTTCCTTCCATACCAAGCCGTAAGAAAAGCACAGAATCGTGGAGGGTCTCTGAACTATCTGACCCTTTCACTTGATGATAGGTGGGAGGTGGTGGGAGAGGTGAAACAAAAAATTACTTGTTAGTATTGTTTTTCTACACCTGCTGGTGCAAAATGACATAATCAAAACTCTGTTTTAGCGGCAGGCAAAAGTCATTGCATTATGATAGAAGATTATGAGAAAGCAACAGTTTGTGTTTTAAATGATAAGTTGAGTTGTGCTATATATGACCAGGGACATGAACTAACAAGATTTTTTTTTAAAAAAGGTGTATTTTGATTTCAGGTTGATTTTAAGAAAGCCTCTCTGTCGCTATACCAAATGAAATACTATAACCAGTGTGGCAACTTTCAGGAGAACAACTGCCAAGCAATATCTAATTGTTGAGTGATTTGTTTAGGGGTGAATCAAAGCGCATGCAATCATTGCAAATGCAGATCAGCAGTCTTGCCTTTGCTGTTTATATTCGTTTGTGAGCTCGATTCATTGTTAAACTTCACAAAGGCTCTCCCTACTTACTGTTGAAGCCGCTACAGTAATGACTGTTTATTTCCCTCCTTAGATGACTTAGATCCGCCACTGATTTGTGCTAGTGTTCTCCCGTAACCATAGAGATAAGCTTTCCTGTATACAACAAGTTGATTGCCTTGAGCTTTGCTTGATTTCACCGCTGCCTAATAACATATGACTGGTGTGAGTGGTGGTGACCCTGAAACATGCTTTCTCTTTTCTTTAAAAGGTACGACGATGCCAACAAGTTGTATGATGCAATACTACAAGATGACCCCACTAATACGGTAAGTGAAGAAATAAAGCTGATGTTATAACATTGTGGTTAAAATGTATTGTGATGAAAATGTGCTGAAGTTCAGCGGTATGAATTTGTTTAGTTAGATTTTCACGTCAAGCACAGTGCTGGTCTCTCTCTCTTTCTCTTTCTCTCTCTCTTTTTTTTTTTCTCATTCTTTCTTTCTCTCCCCTTTGCTCCCTTGCAATCAAACACATGCACAGTGTGAGGAAACAAAGTGCCTTGATTTATGTGGCTCGGTAGTACTAAACATGTCAAGCAACTTAAGCAAAAATAAATGCTGTGTCTTTGAAGACTGGGATTTATCTTTTTGCTTTAATATCCCCCCATTGCTGTCAGGTGACCTTGGGTGTTAGAATTGGTCTGTTCTTAGTTGCTATATAGTTTTATGCAAAAGTTTGAATGTCCCTTAGCAAATGAGACATTTTGTTGATTTTCTAAGCGAAAATAAGTTCCTTCACAGAGAACACACTTCTGCACATTTTAATACTGTTTGTTTGCTGAATTTAACATATTGAGGGAGACGCATAAAATGTGGCCTGTGTAAAAAAAAAATAAAAAACAATTTAGGAATTTTGTTAAATTTTTTTTATCCAGTTTGTTAAGGTCAACAGATAAATAGAAAGTGTGCTCTAAAAAAAAGAAAACATTATATTTAAGTTTGTTCCCTGTAGATGATTTGTGAACTTATCTTCACATAGTAAGTCAACAAAACACAATTTAATCAGCAGTGTTCAAAACCTTTGCATACAACTGTGTCCTCATAATCAGGTTACATCAGCTAACAAGGTCAGGCTTATTGCAGTATGGATGCCTAGTGTAGTTTCTTCAATTAGATGATTTATATTGCGTTTCAGTTGAATCGTTTACAACACCCAAGTCTGCTGGATGTTTTGCCAGTCCTTCACCGCCACTCGCTCCTGCCATCACTCCAAAACTCATTGTACCTGCTGTTAATTGATTCCATGCAGACATGTGGCTGTACAAGAAAATAAATGTTTTGATGGGTTTTCAAAAGAAACCAAGACCTTATTTGTTTTGGCTCTCTCCTGAAGACACTCAACATATTTCCCGTGCTGCTCTGACATATGGACTTGCTTAGATACGTTAAACATTTTCGCTGAGCTGGCAAAGTGTGCAAGATGAAGCATAGACATTTGTTCTGTGGACTCCATCTGAGGATTCCACACCTAACTGTCTGTCTGTTTCAAACACACAGAAGTCTTGTTGACAAAGTCAGTAAATCCTCATGTGCATTCATGCAGTCCCCTCTCTCTTTTGTTTTTTTTTCTCTTTCTCTATTTTTTGCCTGTCTTCTCCACTCTCCTGCTGCAGCCCTCTGACCTATCGTCATTCTTGTCTTGCTAAAAAGATTCACTGCCTGTCCTCCATCGCCTCTCGCATTCATTATATCATTACTGTCGGTATTTATTTTACTATCTGTTTCTGTTGGACCAAAGTGGCTGCATCAGTCTTTCTCCATTTGAAAACGAGAGATCCTCTCTGTTTGTTTTTCAGGCTTTTTACCCGAGACACCCTCCCTATTCCCATGATCACAGTTAAATTGCAAGCACATTGAACAGGGTGTAAACGGGAGGTTGAAAATACTGGAGTAAAATAGATATCATTAAACCAGTGTGGTCAAATTATTTTTCACGATCTGGTAATTATCTTTGCCCCTCTGTTAACATTCAGAGGGTATAAAAACAATATATCTTCCCAAAGAAACCTGTTTCCCAGTTTACTGATGCTGTCCAAGTAAAACATTGCTGGTAAAAATGTGGAAGTAGTAATTAATAGAAAACATGTTTCCAAAAGTGTGACATTCTTTTTGAGCACTGCATACCTTAGAGAAACAATATTGTTTTTTTAAAATGCATTAATCTACATTTAGAAATTGTTCAGTATCTCTGTGGTCTTTTTTAAATGGATGTGGACAGCACATTAAGTTAGAAAGGTCATTGGATAAATGATTGTAATGCTTAAGCTATCTCTTAGATTCAGGTTTGTTCCTTCGGAAGCTATGAAATGTTCTGTTATTGACTATCTGTAGGATGTATTGTGTTATTTGAAGAAATCACTTTTTCCCTAAACCATGTTTTGTTTTTGTTTTTTTTGTTTTTTTTTTTTAAACACTGAGTTGCTGCTTCCTTTAAAAGCTTTTTCAAGAGCCAAAAAGTTCAAAATGTAGTTCACATCCGCCCCCCACATGCCTTTTGTACCCTCGATAACAAAGGCAGAATGAAATTAAAAAAACGATTGCATATTATACGTCCTGTTCCTTTGAAAGTACTTGTTCCTGTTACTGTTTTGTACTTAATTGCAATTTTATTTTATTGTTTAATGTTGTATTTTTAATTATCCTTTATGTATAACTAGTACATTTAGTGATGCTTAAGAGTTCTTGCTTGTCAGGCTTTCCCCCATCTAGCAAACCTACAGTATGCAGTATGTCGAAATCTGTACACACATCATGCATTACAGTTTACGGACTACATAATTCATTCAAAGAGAAGTCACAAGCTGCGTGAGCTACCACATTCAGAGAACCTATAGAGTCACAAAGTTTATGAACACGTGTTTCCCCTCACTTCACACTCCCACCCCCCCCCCAAATCTCTTCCGCTTTGTCCAACTTTCCTTTCTGGTTATTGGTTGTATTTATTTCCGCGCACCATTGTGGCCAGAGGTCGCAGGGTTCACCAGACTGGCATGGGCCTTCCATAGGAGTCCAACCCAAATGGAACATAATTACTTAATGATGCTTGTCCCTTGTGCCTTGTGAGTAATGATTGTAAGGAAATCTAGTGCTTTTTCGGTTGAGGTTATGAAAGTACAGATGCTCTCACGCCTCTGTACTGATTACATGACAAATTGAGATTAGGGCTTATTAGGAATTAGGGATGTACTGTTCGAGAATTTTTAAACATATGAAGCACATTAGTACATTTCCAGTGATTTCCAATAAACAATTTAAAAAATAAATAATAATTATTTGCTCTTTGATTGGCCACACTAGCATTTTAAACTTTTTAATGAAAAATTTGTTGTCAGTTTGAGCAAAAAAAATCAAATAAAATGGTACAGTGATGTTACAATGAGCTGTTTAGCACAGCAAGATTTTGGTATAGGTGTGGAAGCAGCATTTAAATACAGCGCGAGTGCGCTTACCTGGTTCATGCTGTTTTGTTATAAAATTGCAACACAGTTTGGCCAAAAAGGACAGAATAAATTGGCTGAATGCAGATTGCGTGTTTGGAATCTACTGATTCAGATTATGGATGATTCTCATACTGTGTCCATAATTAGCATCATTTCTGTCTTCTGATGATATTTTTATTTCCGATAAATAAACAACATTTGGAGGTAGTGTACCCAGTACTTGAGTTTTTGAGCTTTGATAGCAAAACTTGTGTTGTCTTCCAAACTTCCCCAACATAGCTTTTTGTTATTGCCACATCTGGACTCCTGTGCAATAGCTTGAGTTCATATATTTTCTGATATTGCCACCAGTATAGCCAAAAACAGCAAAAGAATTGTTGGCACTGGAATTGTCCATGTCTGTGTGGTAGGATTCACTCACTGGTGGGAACGTCATATCAATAGGCAGGTGCCCTGTGAACCATTCTGACAAAATGAGGTCCAGCCCAGATGTCTCTGATGGGATCTGCCTATTTCCTGATGTCCAAACACCCGTCTCCTCCCATCAAATCTTGAGTGCTCCTCAAACCTGGGGGCGGGAATGGAACAAAATGAAGCTGTGGTGTGATGTCGACCAGACTATATTTTTTTCCTTGCCATCCCACACTCTTTGGCAGGATAGCAGGCGGGGTGGCTGAGGTTGTGGTACGGCAGGGGATGACATCATCTAGGTTACCTGTCTGTGAAAGTTGGTTGAGTGAGGCTTATCTAGACACTATTTTCTCAACATGTTCAGTGGAATTGGGGGAGAGAGGGAGGGGACGAGCCAAGAAAATGGCGGAAAATTGGCGACTACTGTGAGGACTTGTGAGGCATCCCAGCATGTGGAGCTGAGATTGGAAACTGAGCTGTTGTAATTATAGGCTGTAGAATAGATGTGGTACCCATTAACCAAAATTGTTGAATCAACAAAAAATTGTTCAAGGTTTCTGTGCCATGGCGGTGTCCAAAAAATGTTAGAACTCTTAGCCCTTCCACCGTTTATTGTGTTCCAGTACCTACAGCGATGATCCAGAGAAATTCTTTGTTCATATGTGTGTGTGTGTGT
>JAILXH010292677.1:42087-54162 GCA_023558415.1 Piaractus mesopotamicus | reverse complement strand
AAAAAAAAGCTACCCTTACTGATGAGCTTGGTTTATCTTGTCACATTAAAAATTCAGTAGATATGCATTTGAAAGCACTCAGACAACTGCAACAGGCCTTAAGTGATTTTAAATGGACAACGTATAAAGGTGTTACCATTCGCTACGACTACTGCTATGTTCTAGCTACAAATATGGTCTACAGCTTCAGACTCCTGAGATGTTACACACCAGCATCTGCCAGGTTTCAGAGTGAAGCTGGAAACCTGCTCCATTTTTAAAGATATGTAACGCGGAATACCTAGAGATGCTAAGTGGACCGTTTTGATAGAGATCCAAGTGGTTAGCCGAGTCACCTTTCTATTTTAATCTGACTGAAAGAGCTTTGAAGACACCTGGTCTAGGCGGAAATAATGTTAATGTTAGCCACTTTCTCATCACCTCACCTCGGCTAACTCGTCGTCAAGGCTAGCTAGTACTCAGGGTAATATCACTGTCTTTTTGATGGTCATTCAGAGTGCGTTAATTATTCATTACGTTGGCCAAATACCAAACGCTTAAACCATAACAAACCAGTACTGTAGTTATATCGGTTAACCCAAAGTTAGCTAGCTAGCAAGATAAGTTACAGAACTGAGATGGCCTAACAATTCCAGTTAAAGTAGCTAATAATTTACATTAAAAGCTTAGCTGATTAACGTTCAACTGAATATTTTTATTTGGTTGCTGAGTGCACATACAATCTCGATTTATGCTTCAGAACCTCTGACTCCAAGCAACAACTCAGTTTGCTCACATAGCATGCCAGAAAGGAAGCTAACCTAGCTACCTAACGCTAACGTTACGCTAGCTTTTAACGGCAGCTGGAAGTTAGTTAGCTAGCTAACTTATCTGATTAGCGACAGCAGGCAAGTTGACACAGCAAACAACCAAACCAGCCAAACGGCAAAGCACCAGAACAATCAAATCACAACTCGACTGCTTGTTTAGCAAAGAAAAATGTTTGGAACATTGTTAGCAGGTCCTTAATCTAGCTATGTTAGCTGACTCTTTCAGAATGGCTCTTCCCAGTAATGCCACTATTAGCTAGGTTAAATTTCTTGAAATTCACTGGCTATGCAGCACTCTCGCCAGAGAAACTGGGAAAATGATTAGTTCAGTTTCGTAAAACGCTTAATTATTTCTTTAGACGCCTTGCCTGCTCTTCATTAACCAACGTAAGCGAATGAATAACACCCAGGTCTAGACTCGAAAACCACAATTTCGCAAACTAGCTTGCTAACTAGTCGGCGAATAAGCGAGCACTAGCGTACAGTATACTCAGTTATGTCAGCGAGGCCACTTTGCCGTAAACGGAATACATGGGTAAAGCTCGACAGCCCAGAGATATTAAAACACAATCGTATCGAGCCAGGTCGGAACGCTCGCAAAAACAAAATAAATGGCCAAATGATTCCGCCGTTTTACCGCTTGTCGTAAATCCTTCTATCCAGTTCATGAGCTCGGGTGGCTGCAGTTATTTCCTTGGCTAGCTAGCTCGGCAGCTAGCAGCTCGCTGACTGATCATTGTGTTTTATGGAGCAAGCTAGCTAACCGACTAGCCTGCTAAATCTGTTGAGCTGGCAGCAAGCCACAGAAACTATACACATATCCACATAGCTGTGGGTAAATAAAACACGTAAAATATCTGCAGTTATTTATGTGTTCGTCGTTGTAGCCATTTCTGCATGTCCCCTCGCGCAGCGTATAATAAATCCTTCCAAATCTCGCCTTTCAACCTGCTAATAACTTCCACTGCCGAATTCGTCCATTCACACAGGTAGCAAACGCCCACTGACAGGAAGGGGACAACGTTGAACGTGATTGGCTGAAGAGCGACTCTGTCACGATGCACACGGCTGCTAATTGGCTGTTTCAGAAAATCCGCCCATACAGTGACCTCTTTCCTTTCGCACATATTTCTTAAACTGCCATTGGTCAGAGCGCCAGTCGGTCATTAGAACAACCAACACTACGCGACTCACCTGAGGAGGTGAAACAAGAAAAATAAACGAACTAAATAAATAGACATGATAATCAAATGGCTGTTACATCTGTGATTAATTAGGCATGGCTAACTTGGATCAGATTGCAAATTGTAATTATTCAGTTCACTTAAGTGATTTTCTAAATTTGTATTTGTAAAATACACTCTCTTAAAGCAGGTTTAGAGAAATTTGTGTTCCACCCTCAAACGAGTGAGTCGAGGGCGACAGCGGCAGGAAAAACTTCCTAAGAGCATGAGGAAGAAACATTCTGAGAGGAACTCAGACTCAAAAGGGGAACCCACCGTCCACTGCGCCGCGCCGGTTAGTGGAGTTATGATACAAGCAGAATGAATCTTAAAGATTAAACTCTCTTTAACCAGACCCTCTGGTTATACAGAGGAACGCTATGTGAGAATAGTGTAAATGTATTTTAATGAAGGAGCTATACCATAACAGGCAAATTCATAGTTTGTGAATCCTTTAGTTTTCCAGAAAGTGATTTCCTTCGTTGGCGTTGTGAAATGTTTAAATGTTTCAAACCGTTTGTAGCCGTTAGATCATTTAATCCTCACATATAGGAACTGCAGTTGATTATGCGCGACAGTGTTTTTCCTTTAGTGGCCAGCAGATGGCAGTCTCACCATTCAACAATTTTGTATTATTTTGCACCAGTTTTACTTTAGCAGAGAAAATGTGTGGTGAGGAGAATTGCCACCCATTATTGTCTTCCGAGTTTGTCAAACGCTAGAGGGCACAAAATCATGGTTTGTAAATGCTTGAACATTTTTATATAGAATAATCCATTCATTATGTGAGCATAGAACAACATAATACATTTCTTCTCCCCTTAAACTGGCTCTGACTGTAGGCAAAATGTCTTTTCGCTGAAGTCGTTTCATTCTCTAGTTCGCATTATGCCCATGTTTAGAACTCTGTGTTAAAAACAATATCAGTTTTCGAAAAAATCGACTCTATCGTGACCTGTGGTATGTAAAACTGTCCAGGATCTGATATGTTTTGACTTTTTTTTCTCCTGTACATCACTGGATCCTTTAAATCACAAGGTCATTAAAGAGTCGTAATACTAATATTGCTACATGCAACAAATTCTGCTGCGCATCAATTTGACGTCACTAGCTACACAAAAGTAAGGCAGTTGTTTTGACGTGTGGTGCTACATTTTCAAAATGTCCTGTCATAGCACATATTTATAGATAGCTCCATTAAACCTCTAGGGAGGTTACTTTGATTGCTTAAATCACCTTATCAAAAATACTACCAGCATTAAAACTATGAAGCTGAAGTCAGCTTCTTATTCACCAGGTTCTTGTTTAATTTTTTCTGTTCTATCTTAAATGGCGCAGCAGTTATTATAACATCTCAGAATGTAACTGTTCACCATTTAAGATGGAACAGGAAAATTCAAACAAGCTGGCAAGTGTCCTTATCAGAAAATGTTACCAGCATTAAAAGAATAATTCTCTTTGTGGTTTGTCAAGGATGATCAGAAGAGTTTTAAAAAACATGAAAAAAAAAACAAAAAAAAAAACAACAACAACAAGAAAAAAAAAACGCTTTTAGACTGGTCATGTTGAGCAGTGTAGCCTGAGCGCAGGCCAGCTTGTAGGGTTACCACACTGGCAAAGCTTGCTAGTTTGCATGTTTTTAAAAGGAGGCTGCCGGTCTAATGATGTCGACTCAGTAGGCAGAAGCACTTACATGTAGCAATATTCATATTTCGACTTTTCAACGACCTCGTAAATCAGAGTGATATTTGAGAGAACAGTGTTCATTGGACAAAATGTACCAGCTTTGGAACATTTTTGATTACCACAGGAAGCGACAGAGGCAATTGTCAGAATCTCCATTATTTTCTCTCTTTGAGAAATTTCTTGTATGGGCATGAGAGCATGGCCCCACTACAGAATGACCACACCACTTTAGTGGTCCCTGTGTGGGAAAACACAGAGCGCCGTCTGATTGGAGAGTCGATGCTCATTTCACAGTCCTTTACAATCTTTCTGACTACATTCAACTCTACTGTGAAAATTACCCTAAAACCTATTTTATACGCAACAAAGACTGCAGGTAAAATAAATAAACGACACAGGCTACTAAGATGCAGCTCTTGCTGAGATAGCTTTATGACTCTAGGTAACTTTGTGATTATACTACACTGACTTAGCGCCAAGCTCACGACAGTAGTGCACATTCACTTTTTCCGGTGGATTTAATACTAGGCAGTACTAGCTGAAACACCTGAGGTTCTTTACTTTCCCTGCTATTTTTTTCTAATAATCTTCTTCCAATACTTTAGTAAATATCTTTGGTCAAATTCAGTCATTAAAATGTTATTCAGAGTGCTTTGATGTGGAACGCTCTATTCTAGAAAAACTCACAGTAGTGGCGATAGGAACCAGACATCTGACAAGCTTAATGCCTGTAAACGTGATGGCAATAATTGGTTATGAATAACTGTCTGATGTCTGATGTGTGAGTTGTTTTTTTTTTTAAAGTTTTTGGCCTAAAACATTTTTATTCACAGTTATGGCAGAGAGAAACATGCAAAACAGGACTTATAAAATATATATATATAAATATATATATATATATATATTCTGATTTATCACTATACATAAAACACATGTAGGTTCACTGGTGGTTTTGGGTAGTAAATAAAATGTCTGTATTTGTGTTGCACGTTGATTCCAATTACCACAAGACATCTGAGTTGGTAACTTTCTCTACAATGAGCCATTTCACATTAAACTACTCTGAATGACTGATTATGTCTTAACGATTGAATTATGCAGGTATTTTGAACAGTGGAAGTGGAAGGAATTTCAACTAAGTGCATTAACTAGCTAACATACTAACAAACTGGTTGGCAATCAGGCAATGAGTTCAGGTTGTCAGTACATTTCCATATGTATACCAACATAAAATAAATACTGGTGACAGTATTAATGTTGTGAACTTTCATCAAGAGATATGAATGAATCAATAACTAATTAGTACAGCTCTTCCCAGAGTAAACCAGTCCTAACGATACTTTCATTTCCCCTATTTTTAATAAAGATAACTTGCCTAGTGTAGCGGTGATATTGGGGAGGGGGCAAATCTAAGAGAAGTCCTCCAGAAATCCTGTTTAAACTGAGATGTCCAAAAGTCACAGAGGGTACAGCAAAACTCTGCTTAGTGCAGCATGTTTTTAGTAATGTCTAATACTAAAACCATAGTTATAGCATGTTTTAGTAACATCTCAAAATATTGTTATTAGACAGTTATAATAGAAGACTGGAGATAATGTTGCTTATGTTTATTGACACAACTAGTACGTTGAGATGGACTCCTTTTGAACAGAACAACACCTGATTACAAAAAGAGCAACAACTTTAACTCTGTTGATGTTTCAAAAGGTGAGGCAGCAAACTTTGAGCATTGGGAAACTGCCAGCAAGCGCAGTTTCTTTTGGTGACATCACTGTAGTGGACCTTCAGCTGCAGGCACTTTGGGAAACTCATGAATTTAAGTAAGACATCACTACTGTGGAAGACGATAGATTGTCTGTTGAATGTTGATAATGGAGCCAGAATATGAGTGCAAAATATAGTTTAATGCACGGGTGTCAAACTCAACAGCTAAAAGGGTCGTATTAAAGCATCTCAACAAATCTGTGGGCCAGAGAACGACTATGTCATTTGACCATTGTTTATTCAAAATACGCAATTACTTCAACAGTAAAACATAGTCACTTGTCGTAAACCTTCAAATATTATATATATACTTGACATATTCAAAATGTAAATGTCCCCAGGAGATAGATCTTTTAAACCTACCTCCTTTTAAACCTACATTGCTTGACTTAGACACCTGGCATCCTTTCTTTGCTGCAAATTCATTAAGACCTGAGCTCAATTTCTGAGCTGCTGAGCTGTTCATGCAGGCTGAACTGCAGCTAGTTGTTAGGTGATATGACTGGTGTGGAACTGTGTAAAATTGAGGTGTTACCACTGTCCCATACACTGTTGTTGGGGTAGGAGAGTCAGAGCACACATTACATTGCAGCGCATGCTGGGGACTGTAGTGCAGCGCATTGTGAAAAAGGCTAATAGTAATAGAAAATTAAAATACTTTTGTGGGCCGGATAGGATTGTGTTGGGCCTTGTGTTTGACACATGGGGTTTAATGTGTACTGAATGTTACAACATCATTATGAATATCATATAAGGAATAACACAAAACATACTTGCTGTGCATAAAAATAAGTATATGTAAATACAATTAACTTGAACAAATTAAGTAAACTGGTAAGTAAAATGTTACTCATTCTAAACAATTGAAAGCTAAACATTTGAGTTTGTTTACCACGGCATAGTTGATTGCTCAGTATATGTTTTGAGAAAAGTTAAGAAGGCAAAGTGTTTAGCCCTCTTTTTTGGGATTTCCTGAAATTTGAATCAGGCCTCTGGGTGTACTATGTTAAATTTTTCTCTTTAAGGTTACGTCAGCATGTTTAAAAAGGATTTCTTTCCACGCAGTGCTCAGAGTAACTGGTTCTTTTGTGTGATCTGTTAATTTTTCCAAATTCAAGCTTTTACAACTAAACAACGCAACACATTCTTCTGAAATTTTGAGGCCCTTATCCTGTCATGAGGAATGCCTATTGTTGCTTATACTACTTCAATAAATGTTCCAATTCTGTCCAGGGCAATCAATAACAGCATACTTCACATAAGCCTAATGGAATTTACTCCCCCCTGTTTTGCAAACTCTCACAGCTTTTTGTCTTAACTCTTTCCAGTTTGTGCAGACCAGTGGGTCTACTCTTTTTCTCTGTAGTCTGTTGGATTAATTCTGTGTCTGTTAAAATGTAACAAACAAAATCTACATTCAAAGATGTATCAGTTCTTTCATTCATTCATTCATTCATTCATTCATTCTTTTATCATGTAAACCTGAACACCCTTCACTTAAATGAGTTTAGTTAAACAGTATTGCCATAAAATATAAGCCTTGCCTGAAGCTCATTAAATATCTTTGGGGAAGGCGTACAGCCGTATGGAATATAAAAAAATCGGAGACTTTCAGTCTTGCCTTAAACCCCAGCTAAACCATGTATGTAGCAGGTTAAAGATAAACCACAGACACAGCAACATCTAGTGGCAGATTTCTAAATGATATTGATTAATGCCATTTCTAAATGATGCAGCAGTTGCGTTTAGGTTAAACCGTAAGTGCTCTTTAAACCATAACGTTCAAGAATACAGCAAAGACGCTTAAGAACCCGCATGACTTATTTAGGTTTTAAACCACGTAAAACACTGAACTGCAGATATAAGCTAAAGACAGTTCAGTAACAAATCTATGTCGAGTAGTCAAAAATTTGAACAAAAAGAAAAAAAGTAATGTAATGTAATTTTTAGTTTTCTCCTTTAATACGTCACCACTTTTTCTTCAAAAAGGTCATCAAGACTTCTGTTAGTCTTTCCTCTCACTTGAAGCAAGAAAACAAGATCATTTATGAATGCAGTTATTGTGACTGTCTGAGAAGTTGTCTGATAATGCTTCATTCAGCTTGTATGAACAGACGAGCGAGACACAGCTTTGCTTATTTTGTGTGACAGTGTACAGCTTTTGCTTTTATATTTCATGTCTTGGTAACTTTCATCTGTAAGTCAATTATGTTAAGGAGCTGATCATTTTTTCTCCCTCTTTTCAAATTGAGGATTTTCCTTTCACCTATTGTTATGCTAGTTTTAGTATTTCCTTTCTGCAAGATTATCTTTGTCATTGTTACCAGCGCTTCCAATAAGACTAGCAGTCTATAGATGTTTGTCTAGCCTTGGACAGTAACTGCATATGCATCAGCTTTGGAGGCTGCAAACCAGGGGTTTCCATGATCTGCACATTTGTGTGTTTTCCCTGCATTTCCATACCTGACCCAGCAAATGAGAAGCTTGTTAATTAGCGGTAAACAATGTCGTCACACCTGGCCACTTGCCCTGTTCAACAGAGCAGCAATGGGGGTGTCACTGGTTTTCAGCCTCCTTCAAAAATCTGCCTTCAGGCCCAGCACAGCCAATAGAAGAGCAGCATTTTGTATCTGCTTCCTAGGCTGACAGGAGAGATTGACTGTGAGATCAAAATCTTTGTAGCAAAACCTTAATATTTTTTTATACTTTTCAAGCATTTAAAGCTGCACTGTGAGATGTGGGGATTTGGAGACTTTTCTTGTGGAAATGTGTAATTGCGTGCAGTGTGTGGACATTTTGTAGTGTTGGTTATGTTTCGGTTCCCTTCCAAGAGCGGATGAAACTGATGACTGTGAGTGCAGTGAGAGTGTATTCAAAGAGAATTCAGCCAAAATGTGGTGAAGGACGTGTCTTTTGAGGATGTGAGTGAATGATCTACTATTGTAATCATATCATATCAGTATAATGTTGCTTTTGCATTTGAGATCTAAACATCGGGGCGTACCTTCTTATTGAGTGTTACTAAAGACACGACGTGGTTTGAGAACCTCCCTAAAGTAGTACTTACTTTTTATTATTATTTTGGGCTTTACAGGGTGACCAGCAGCAGTACTTGCATACAATTAGTGTGTTTCTTTCCTCCTGACTCAGTAATGCTGCTTCTTTCAGTTCTAACAAAAGCATAATACAAAATCTTACTCAGTGCCTAATGAGTAACGTAATGAGTCATTGTGGCAACCTTTATTTAGAGTCACTCTGCAGTTTCCAGATTAAAATGCTACGTTACAGAGCTAGACTCTGTGGATAATCAAAACCAGGCAGTTTGGAAATGACACATGAAATGAAGTTAACCTCTGACCACAAACAGAACTCTCATTAGATGAATGAGACGTTTGCTGGCCTTATGTAACGCTTGTCCAACCTCAGTAGCTAAGAAAACACATTTGTGGGTGGAGCAATGTCTGATTAAAATGACTAAACAAAACGAGCACAAACAAAACCCCGAGGGTGGGGGCAAAAGATGGGAATGTCATTTTCACTGTATGGTCTGTTTCATATATCCTCACTAGTCATTTAATCAGGTACACTTACCTTGTATCCACACTCATTACCAATTTTCTCAGGTCCACTCATCGTATGCATTTAGTAGTTCAACAACAGACTGTTTCTCCATTTGTTTCTCTGCATAATTTGTTACCTTTTCTTTACCCTGTTCTTCAGTGGTCAAGACACCCAACAGGACCACAACAAAGCAGGTATTATATGGGTGGTGGATCATTCTCAGCTGCAGTGACACTGACATTATGGTGGTGCATTAGTGTGTTGCGCTGGTATGAGTGGATCAGACGCAGCAGTGCTGCTGGAGTTCAGCACTGTGTCTACCTTCTTAGTCCACCTTGTAGATGTAAAGCCAGAGACAATAGCTCTTTTTTTTCTGCACAGTTTGTGTTAGTCATCCTCTAGTCCTTCGTCAGTAGTCAGTTTCTGGCCAACTCTATGCAGTGTGGACCTGGTTAAATGAAAATTGAATGTAAGAACAAGGCAGGTGTAGCAGAAAAAGGGGCAAGTGAATAAATCCAGATTGCTTCTTTTTCTCTTTCCATCTGTGTATATTCCATTAACATTATTTAAGACAAAAAAAAGGCATAGTTCAACTGAGGAATCTCCAAAACAGGCAGAATTGGCATTTCATGGCTACTGTGAAAAGGGGTCCATATACTTCCAGTGCATATATCCAGTTCTAATTTACATACATTTTTGCTTTTGACTTTGTACTTATAAATACGAACAAAAACATGTAGTCATAAGCATAAACAAAAACATGTTAAAAAATATAGATGGGGGAAAAGTGTTTAGACACTTCAAATGAGTAATATTAGTACTTTGCTGTGAAGTCGTGTTGGTAAACGCAGCTTTGAGATGTTTACGATAAAAAGTACTTTGCTTTTTGCAAGTACTTTTTTGCAAGTGCTTGTTGCTTTTTTTGTATTGTGGTTCAATTTGGCCCATTTCTCATCTTTAATTCCTCAAGGTTACAGGGGTCTTCCTGAGTAACATGCAATTTCAAAATCCTCTATACATGTTCAAAGGGATTTTAAAGGAAATTGGTCAGGCCATGCAAGCACCTTCACCTTCTTTTAGAACATAGTCTGGACTCTTGAGTTTTTCTCTCAGGTTTTGTGTGCAGAAACAGATGATTGTGCAGTTCATTGCTGATCGTTCTCCGTGTAACTGTTGTTTCTGCAGCTCTTTTTTGATGGACTGATGATTGTGAGCGCATTGAGAGAGCATTCAGAGAGAACTCTGTCATAACTTGGTGAAGGACATGTCTTCTGAATGATCTACTATTGTCATCATATCTTCATCAGTATATTGTTGATTTTGATTTAAGATCTAAACATCGAGCCATTTATTACAGGCTTTACAGGGTAACACACTGCAGCACTTGCGCACAATTATTGTTTCTTTTCTCCTGACTCAGTAATGCTACTGCTTTCAATTTCAACAACAGCATCTTGTAAAATCTTATGTGTCTAATGAGTAACCTAATGAGTCATTGTAGCAACCTTTATTTAGAGTCACTATGCAGTTTCCAGATTAAAATGCTACGCTACAGAGCTAGACTCTTTTACAATGACGCTAGGTGTAATTCACCTGAGAACATCTTTTTTTGCAACAATAATATCTATCTTTTTTTGTAACCTTTACATATACATATTTCTTAATATAGAGTTTGAGTCATTCAATTTCTTGTTTAAACATCTTTGTTTATGCATATAAATATATACTTTTTGTTCATATATAAGTAGGAAGTCAAAAGACATCAGGTGTATGTAAATGAGAAGTGCACTGTAAGTACATTAAATAACAAAAAACAAAAGTTTCTGATGACTTATTTCTCCTCACAGTATTAGGCTACATGAAAGTACTGCAAATAATCAGGGCAGATTAAGTTGTCTTGATGCTACTCAGTCTGGCATTATAAGAAAAGTGGAGGCACGTGACAAAACGTTTTTACTGTTATCTTGTGCCTTGAAAATTTTATGCATTTTGTTTCTTGGAATCTGTGTATAGATAGTTTGCAGTCGTCTTCACATCTGCATCTATAGACATACTACGTTTCATTGTATCGTGTGTGGAGTTTCAGTCTGGCACACATGCATGTCACAAATCCCGTGTCAGAGTGAATTGTGTATTGGTGCCCAGAATTTCACCGCAGATAAAGGTTTTGTTCTGTGATCCAGTGTGTTTGTTATCAAAGCTGATCTGCAGGACTTGCACCTGGTCAAACAGCTGCCTTTGTGTGTGTCCATGGTTTGTGTTGTGGGATTGTGTTAGTATTATTATATTTTTTCCTCTGGAATAATAGAGCGAGAGGGACGGGGGTCTTTTTCCTTTCATATCATACAAGTTCATAGACGCAACTGAACAAAGGCTTGTCCTTAGATCTGAGCTGTGTGCGAGCAAGGAGGAATTCAGAGACTGTGCTTTTTATCACCACTATGTGGCTACTTCTCGGCCACGAATCCACATCTCTACCATAAAAACAGATGATGAAACCGAGATGCAATAAAAGTGCTTGACTCCACAGTTTGAAAACTTGCATACTGAACTAGGAGACACGTTGAAGGTGGCAGCAATTCAATAAGTCAAACCTAATCTTTAACGTGAGAATTGTATTAAATGTCATATGTAAACATTAAGGGCCCATATTCTGCAAATTTGTTGTACTTTCATCCAGTTATGGCATTTGTGTGCTTCTATGTATCAAAAACATTCATTTAATTAAACTTAATTTAAAATTGTAAACAACAATTTTCAACGTCTCTTTATCCCTACATGTTACAAAATATAAAAGAGGATGTTTTTTTATCTAGAAATGTTGCTCTGCCTATTGAATAGAGTGGCAGTACAAGAGATCACTGTTCCCAGAGTATGTTTGGCTTGGAATATGAGTAGGTTTCTAATCATTTGTTCGCTGAAACTATATTTCACTTGTTCGTTTCTGAATTCTTTAGTGAACTTGATAATAATCTCTGTATCTTTTTTTATATTTTTCTTTGTTAACCAATCTTTAAATGGCCCAAATGATA
>JAILXH010292677.1:0-14896 GCA_023558415.1 Piaractus mesopotamicus | reverse complement strand
AGGGATAACAAGCAAAGCATTAGTCTATTGCTCCATACTGTGAGTTGCCCTGTAAAGCATGAAATCATAATTTACAAGTCAGAGGCATTGGTTTAGATTTGGTGGAAGTTAATAAGACCATGTCATGTCTTTACATATTAGCGTCACAAGTGCAGGCTCGAAAAGGTCTGGCTTGATGTTTACTAATAATTCACTTACATCCTCGGAAGACACTTTTTAATACTCTCTTAATGTCCTCGCAATCGTCAAATTCGTTCAGGGATGGAGGCCAAAGCACAGCCTGTGTTTCAAAACGTTCTTCCGCACTTTGCATGCAATTAAACATTAATACATTACCAAATCCCCCAAAACTCACATTGTATAGCTTTTTTATTAAAAGGGCTTAATGCAGTATGAAAACACTGTTTAAGTTTCTAAACATAAAATGAACTCTGCAGTCCATACGGTCTACATATGGAACTGAAGTTGCAAAAACAGCCCGTTTTGAAGTAGTTTTTTTATGATGTCATGAAAACCAATGCATTTATAAATAGCCATTTACTAAGCCTAGAGCACTTTAGCCCCGCCCGTTCATGCTGAAGTTATAAGGAGTGTTTCTACCTGGATTTCTACTTGAATGAGGCATGTTTATTATCTATCAATACAGCTAAAACTAGAATTCAACACTGTGATGTGACACTATAAGAGAATACCCATATAGATGTTATATCGGCCAGCAAGAAAGGAAGAAAAAAAAAAAGAAAAAGAAATGCATGGGTATAGAAACAGGGAGAGAAATAATGGAAACTGAGAGGTCATATGCAGAGAGGAAAGAGAAACATCTGCCTGCCTGCTCATGCTGCAGTAATTCACCCTTGGGAGAGGAGCAGAGCAGTGTCCTCTGTAATGCAGGTGGGAAATGGAGTGTGTCTCCATGTTTTACATTCATCACCTTTCTCTCTCTCCCTTTCTCTCTCCTTTTCCCCCTCTCTCTCTCTTCCCTCCCTCACCACCACCAGCCGTTCGCTGACATGTATCAGTTCTGACACTTTCCTGCTTTTTCTTTTTTAAACAGAGACTCGTCTCCAGCCACCAGCGAAATGCACCTGTGCGATAAGCGCAGGCTGCCTGCGGGTGGCGCTGCCAAGTGGCTGTGTGCTGACACCTCAGGGCGGGGCTGGGCATGGTGCTGGCTCTAGCTGGGGGAATCGCAGGTCATGGTGCTAATGTGGCAGGCTGCAGAAGCAGAGGGAAAAGCTCAGCTGTTTTACAGCCTTGTCATGACCCACTATATCCAACAGTCTGAGGCCAGTGGGAAGAGAGCCAAAGCCAGGATTCAGAAAGCAGCCCTGGCCTTCTGCACGTGGCATAACCTGATCAAACTTCCACACACGTTTCCAGTTTGGATATATTCTTCCTTCTCTCTGACCTCAACTGACAGGTTCTCATTTAGATGCTGATGCCTGACAAATATCAAACGCAACATACAATGAATACAGAGCATGTTCTGGAGACTGAAGGACAGGGATAACAAGCAAAGCATCAGTGTATCGCTTGCCTCATATTGACAACTGCTCACCATACAAATGAGTATGAATATACATGGCGATCATGAATTGTGAGGATGCCAAACAGACTCTGGCCTAAACTTTCGAAAGAAACTTCAGCCGCTAAGACAACTTCCAAAATAACACGCATGAAGCACTGCTGAACACATGAAGCACTGCTGAACACATGAAGCACTGCTGAACACATGAAGTTGCTGAAAGTGCAAAGGAACTGACACAGTTATATAGCTCACATGTTTTTTTAACAGTAGCATTAGGGATGCACAGAAATTTCAGACACTAAAATAGAATTTTTCTTAAAAAAAACAAAACAAAAAAAAACAGGCACGGTTCACCAAAAAAAAATTTTGGTGATCGAAATTTCAGTGCATCTCTAATGCTTATGTTAAAAACTGTCTGGACTGGGTTGCACCAATTCTGCATACATTTATACTGTAGGGTGTTTTTGGAATGTCACTACAATATAGAGGTCTGCACTCCTGGGATTTCCACTGAACCTGCGGGACACACCAAAATATCTTGCTGTGCAGGACTAATTTATAGTTAGCCTGCAGACAGGAGCCGGATGAAGCATGCATGAAGAGAAATCCCGCGAATTAACGAACAGCCTAAAAAAGACGAATTATCACTAAATCATATATAAACAATAGAAATTCATAACAGTAAAACCATTAAAATAAATGAAGTCATTCTAACGAGTTGCGAAGCAAAGGATCATGTAAACAACATGCAAATTCTTTTAGCTTACAGAGATGAAGGTGCCTTCAGTCCAATGGCCACAGCTGCCAAGACAAGCAAAATAGCAAAAATGACCACTATGTGGTTTAATTCTTGCTTTGTGTTTACTGGGAATAAACAGCATACAGTGAAGTTACTTCACAGTGAGTACTGTGTTATTTCAGCAGAGGATATTGTATTTGTGAATAGACTATGTATCCAGTGTAGACAATATTCGATTGACAACACCATATTGTTGACATACCACCGGTCAATGCGGTGATGACAGTCGCACTCGTACAGCCACATATTGTTAGTTAAAAAAGCGTCCCGACAGATAAAATGTAGCCATGGTGTGCTGTGCAATTCATGGCTGTGATAACAGCAACAAAAAAACAAAATGGTGTAAGCTTATAGCATCCTGGTTGTCTGACGTCATGAGGAGAAAGAGGCTCAAGAGCTGAGCGAGCGAAGGAGAAATCTTTGGATAGCGAGAATAAACTGGAATGACTTCCTCCCCATATCGAAGTCTGATTTCATCATTCTGTCACAGGTAAACAATTAAGTAAAGGATGAACTATGTAGCTAGATCTCTTATGCTTTAGCTAGACAATGACTGCAGTTCATACCAAAACATTATCAGGGCTCTCATAACTTAAACTAACTCTTGTGATGACAACGTTTAGCGGTGTGGTTAATGGTAAAGACAGAACATGGCTGACCCAACATGGCTGACCCAGCCACATACCAAATAATTACATGATTCCAGTGATCGATATGCTTTTAGCTGTTGCGATGTGTAGGCTGATGAAGTAATTACAAGATAATTATAGATGTCCGGATACGGTACCGCGGGCAATAACACATAAACGAGACTCAAAGATAACTTATTGATTTGGTACGGATCAGCACCTCTGATCAGACTGACTTTTTCTTGATATCTTGATCTGAAAGCCACAGCCAGCTTTGACTGCTCATACAGATGGAATGCCAGTATAGAAAATATGGCCACAATGTTTCTGTGTTTTTGCGAATACTACCTATAGAAGAGAACGATGTGTACAAGTTGATCTGAATAAAACTAAATACCTTTAGCCATTATTTGTTTATTCTATATTTTCTTGCAACAACCCAAACAAATATGCAGCTTTTTAATTGTCGGTTTCTGCCTAACTGACACACAGCTGTAAAATCACAGCACATATCATTTGGTGTTTTTAGCCTAGTTATCCAAAATAGTCCTGTTTTTGGTCTTTTTTGTGCTTTCTACAGAGCCTGCGAGAGGACATGGTGGATTTTTTTAATGAGAGAAATTTTTCAGTATAATTATCTTGAGATATACAGAGAAAGCCTAAGAGTATTCTGCACTCAGCCCTGTAGATGGCACCAATATGCCATTCAGGCAGCCTTCTATTGACTATAATCTCCCCGTGCTCGTTGTCCATTTTTCAGGGTTGCTAAAAGTTGTGTATTAATGATCGGAACTATTCTAATGGAAACTGACCACTAGATAGCATGTTATTTTGAACTTATTTTGATCTCAGTGCTTGCCAAAGATGTTGTTTTATATCAGAGATACATTTGAAATGTGTTTTAAAATAGCGTTGTTTCGGAGGAAGGGTTACACAAATATAGCCGCGGATTTATTTTTCATTCAAGAGCAGATACAACTTCGTGAACTACTTAACAGATATATTCGGAAACATGCAAAGTGTTTAAAGAATAACCTGTGTGTCAAAAAGAAGACGCTAGACCCAAAAGACATAGAGCTTAGAACAGCAAGACCTCATCGATGCAACCAGTTTGCGAAAGGACCCAACTACATCCTGCACTTTACAAGTGAAAACCTTTTGGCATCTGTATAAATGGCTGCACTGAAGACTATAATTTTTTTAAATGCACACACAACTAATAATGCTCGTAAATTGTCAGGGTTACTATTTAGAGGCGGTAAAATGTTTGGGTGGTTGTCCTAGAATTACGAGAGGTGATCGCCATCCTAGTTTTAACCACAACGCATGAGGTGAACATCATATTGCTGCCAGTCCAGAGTGGGCGTAACATCCTTACATTTTCTCTAACAAATATATTCAGATAAATAAACCGGGAAATTTGTCTTGAGATAATTATACGAAGAAGTTATCTTGAGATAATTTTCTTATGGCAATTAACTAATCTTGAGATAACTGATTAGAAAATTAAACCTCAGGCCATTTTGCAGGCAAGAGGGTTTTTTTTACCCATTATCAAAAAAAGTGACTTTTTTTTCACCCATGTCCTTTCGCAGGTTCTGTAGCTTTCTATGTTGTTTCTATTAGTTTTCCAACACTTACACCTGCTAAGAGACAGACGTTTTTGTAACTACTAAGCTAAACGGCAAAACTTGTTTGTGTGGTGCAACTCACTTTGATTTAGTAACAAACATGAACTTACTAAACATTTATGTTACAACCAGCCAACGTTTCAATGTACATTCAGCTGGTGCAACTGGCTGCTGATGTACAAACCCATTTTCCAAAAAGTTGGGACGCTGTGCAAAATGTAAATAAAAAACAAAATTCAATAACATGCAATTCATTTCAACCCTATAGTTCATTGAAAATAGCTGAGCGAGCGTTCTGCATGCTGTTGTAATACATGCAGAATGTGGTTTGACATTATTTTGCTGAAATAAGCAAGGCCTTCCCTGAAAAACACGTCGTCTGGATGGCAGCATATGTTGCCAAAACATGTTGATATCTTTCAGCATTAATGGTGCCATCACAGATGTACCAGTCACCCATGCCACGCGCACTAATGCACCCCTTTACCATCATGAATACTGGCTTTGAACTGTGCACTGATAACAAGCTGAGTGGTCTTTAGCTGGGAGGACACAGTGTCCATGGTTTCAAAAAGACATGCATATGTTGATTTGTCGGACAACAGGTCACTTTTGCACTTCCCCTTAGTCCATTTTAAAAGAGCTAGGGCCCAGAGAAGGTGGTAGCATTTCTGGATCCTGTTTATATATGCTTTCTTCTTTGCATTTAGGAGTTTTAATTAGCATTTCTGGATGCTGTGCCAAACTGTTTTCAAAGACAGTGTTTTTCAGAAATGTTCCTGAGCCCATGCAGTGATTTCCACTACAGAATCATATCTGTTTTTAATGCAGTGCCGTCTGAGGCCCAAAGATCACAGCCATCAAACACTGTTTTTTGGCCTTGTCCCTTGCATACGGAGATTTCTCCAGATTCTCTGAAACTTTTAATGATATTATGTACCGTAGATGATGAAAAGTCCCAACTTTTTTGGAACGCGTTGCTGGCATCAAATTCAAAATGGGCATATATTTTTCAAAAACAATAAAATATCTCAGTTTCAACATTTGATATGTTAAGAGAAAGAGAAAAAAGAAAAAAAGGACAAAAATATTGACCAGAAACATGAAGTAGCTCTCAAAATCTGACAACACTGTAACACTTCAAAAGTAATTCTATTGGAAATAAAATTGAGAAATAGTCGTTTTGTTCTCTTTTACTCTCCTGCACATTCCAACAGTTTGAGCTCCAGCAAATAAACAGTGAAAATGTCAGCTGTCTGGAACCATTTTTCAGTTCCTATGAGTGATGTTAGAAAAGTGATTTGTAATCACTGTTAATGTCAAGTATCCATTACAGGTTTGATAACACTAAAAAAAATAAGATCCTGTTCAATATGCAGAATACAGCAAAACACTATCTGTAGCCACAGTTTCTGAAATGACAAAAAAATCATGAACGACAGTGACAAAGTGCAAAGTATAGCTAAAGAATAATGCAATTTATCACCTAGGATGACTAACTGTTCTCTGTTGCTGGATTTTATGACACATACTGTAACCTACATACGGTAAAATTATTTGTCCTGAATTTCAGTTTCATTTTCAGCCAAGAACTTTGGTGCATCACTAGTTAGGATGTTTCTAACCTGCCAAGTTTTAATCAGCTATAATGACATACTGCAGCTTGGTAATGTGGCATTTTAAACTATAAACCTTTGACAAAATATAAATTGTGCAACTTAGTTTGTCATTAATTATACTGTACAACTTATTGAATGCCATTTTTGTCAATGTTTTTGTTTAACCTAGCAAAAGCTGCAAAAACTGAACACATTTATAGGCAGTGCTTGTAAATCAGTGTTTCTGAATCGGTCAATTCAGAGACACTCTGCATAGCAAGGTCTGCATCAAATGTATAAGTGTGCATATGAAAAGTTCTTGAAAGCTAGTAAATTCGCATTACACACTGTCAGTGTTCTACTGTTCTGTACCTAAGCCAGTTTGTACAGACAAAATCGCTGTGGTATGTCTGCTGGCTCTTGAGAGAGGTTGTTGGTGTATTTCTTAATGCTATCAGTTGGCACTCGGAGGATGGAATCCTGCCATGGGCTCTTTGTCAGCCTCCTCTGCTCTCTCTCTTTATCTCTGCTTCTCTCTGTCTCTCCTCCTCACTGACAGGCTCTCATCCAATAGTCTGCCTATCTCACCTGTAGAAGAGTAAGTCGTCCGTGAGTCTACTGAGATGGGCCACGAGCTGCTTAGAGCAAGAAAATAGTTTCTTTGAGCCCTGGGATATCCAAATGTTGCTTTGAGAAGGAAACATGGATATTATTATTGTGAAAGCAAGTAAAGTCTGCTGTACCACCAGCCAGTCGCCTGGTCTGTGTAGAAGGCATCTCATTGATACAGTCTTAAAAATAATGCTTCCTTAATAGTCCTTGGAGGTGGAGTTCTAGAAAAGAACTAAGGAACCTTTACAATATGTGGAGGTTCTTTAAACTTTAAAAACATTCTTCACACACCTCATCCACTGAAAGGTTCTTTATGAAACCAAAAGTGGTTCTCCTGTGGCATGGCTCCAAAAACCCGTTTTGGCTTTCTATCTTTATTTATGTGTAAGTCGGCAGTCGGCAACCAACAGAACTTACAGTTCTGGCTCGAGGTCCATCATAAGAACCTTTACATTTGAATTGTCTTTTTGGTCATTTTATTCCACTCTAAACAGTCTAATTTGGCTAATGACTCTTTGTAATGAAATAATATAGTGAGTTTTTTACATAAATGTCTACGATTACACAGAATCATGTGCAGAATTAAACAGATTATATTTTTCGGTCAAGTGTAAAAATTGAGCAAAATGCATAAAGGCAAGTAACGTTACTTGAACGTTACTACTCATCTCATGTCATACTCTTTACAGAGGAAGCATTTTTAAAACAGCAGTTGACACATCAACGTAGCGTTCTAGTTTACATTCTGGCGCTCTTATCTGTGATGTAACAGTGTAATGCGACTATCTTCACCTGGAACAGTAAAGAATTTGCTGAACAGCTGTTAGCTTTGGGTGCAAGTGTTCCTGAAGCATTAGGTCCCGCAAAAGCCTTAAAACTGGAAGCTTTGTTACTAGATGGATGGCCAATGGAAAAAGCACAGTTTCAGTTTTCTGGTGCCAAAGGTTCTGGTACTTTGTGTAGTGGAAATATTAAGTGCACTTAGAGCTGCAACATTAATCACAATAAATTGCGATCTAGATTAGTTTCTCAATGTAATTTAAATCAGAAAGAGCTTCAATTCTTTAGCATTTTCACTCATGCAAGCAGTGCAAAAAACAAAGCACTTGTGCCACACTGTGCCATGTGACCTCAATTACACAGTAAAAAAGAGTCTACAGAAAAAGAAAATAACTTCTGATAATTTGTGATTGAATTTCAAACTGAATAATCAAACGCACACTTGCCGTGAAGAGGAAGAAACAAATTTGTCCAGAAACAAATTGTGCTACCAAAAAAGGTTCTAATGTGTGAAGTGTTTCAGGTTTGAATACAATGTTAGTCACATACTATGCAAACTATGTTTTTTGGACATAGCAGCGCCACAAGGCATGTAACTGTATCTTACCATCATCAGTGATGCTTTCAGAGACCACTTTGAGTCATTACAACCTGCTGCAGGATTAGCTTGACCTCGTACCCAACATTCAGCATAGTGAAATGGTAAAGCATGTGGAATTTGAGCTTTGTGCCATTGTGTTTTCTATCACTGTATCAAAGAAGCTCAATGCTGTGTTTTTTATTGGGTGCGTTGCAATAGTTTCCAAGTGAGCACATAAACTGAATGGAATTCTGATCACTATGGATTTATTATGGATATATTTCATCTGAGTAACAACATAAGATGACTGAAGTGTGAAATATCATCCTATTCATGCTTGCTTGTTCCAAATGGTAGTTTGTGACACAAACAACATAAAAATCAGCAAATTGGTGGCTTTGTTAGATCATATTCTTTACCTGTCAAAGTAAATGCGACAACAGCATTGAGAAATATTATTAAAGGAGAAGAGCAGACTCAAAGGCTGAACTTCTTTGTCTCTGCATTAAAGTATTAATCAAAATCATCCAACCGTAATGTAGTCAGACAAAATGACATTCTGTCTTGGGACTCATTTACATCCCAAGATTGTGGTGCTTTATCGGACCAACTGGCCTGCAGAAGCTTTTTCCTGTCTTTATTATCAGGACACAAACAGCCCACTCTTTTTTGTTTCCTCATTCATCATGACCTCTCCATGGCTCATGGCTTCCGCTCAGTCAAATGGTCATCAAAGAAACAGCCCCGATGCTCATCTGCCACGAGGGCAGGTTAGCTGGATGCCAAGTTCCATGTTCTCGTCATGCACAGTTGCTTGCATTTTGACAGAGACAGACAGAGTAGTAAGGTCTGAAGGAACATTATATTAGTAGCACTCATTAGAAGAGAAGTGAAAGGCCATTGATTTCAGTTGCAGGGCCACTACGTGCGAGGCAGCACTGCTGATGACAGCCAGGGGAAGAGCAGGGAGGATGAGTGATCTCTCCAGGGCAGCCGGTAACGAGCAGGCGGCGCCACAAGGCCGAGGAGAGATCACCTGACAACAGGCTGTCCCTGCTGGCTAGCGTACAAAACACCCAGCTCTAATCCCCAAATGCCAAGCGTCTTGCAAAACAAGACTGACAGTCTGGGTTCCAGTTAAGGCCAGAGGCATGAGAGCATCATGAGCATCCTGCACATGCTCCCTTCAATCACCATTCACACTCCCTGCTGCACAATTTGTGCACTAAACACAATCTGTCAGTTATGCCTATACTCAGATCAACTGTATACTTTATACTGTATTAAAGTGATGTATGCTCAATTCCAGGCATTGTGAAACGTGGATTCTAGAGCTGTTCCAGGCTAAGGATTTTCTTGGTCAACGAAAAGGCCTGATTTTTGACTAAAATTAGCCCCCAACAGCATGACTGATGCACATAAACAAAATATTTAGTAAAACTGTGAGATAAACACACTTGTACAAATCCACTCATTTAACATAAATACAAAATGATTGTAAAAATAAGCAAATGAGCAAAAATATCAAGAACTAAATAAGTGCAAAAAGGTTTCTATAGGATGTCTGTGAACAGGAATTTGAATACTGTGAGCAGAAAGACCCACATATACAGCTGCTTAGAGAGGTTAACCCTCAAACAAGCTCCTGTAAAGAGCACCATTGTCTTTAGCTACAACATGTACTTTGCTAGCTTGCTAGACTTCTGAAATATTCAAGTTTCTGGGATAATTTAGCAAATAACATGGCTCCCTTTTGAGTTCCCACCTCGTTTGCTGTGATTTACTAGGAAAACGGTCTTAGTGAACCACCTATTCCTCAAGAAGGGCAGCTGATTTCGCAGAAGCAGCTGAATCCAGGCAATATAATACCACATAATGATATACATCTAGGCTACAGCACAAAAGCACAATCAGCTATCAGATATTGCCCCATCAATACTGCTGACATAATAATAAAGGTGCTTTGACTCATAGAGCCAAAGTAGACTATTTTCTGGAAAAATTAGTGATGGTAGAAACAAGCAAGACAATCTCGAAGCAGAGGGTTCAGAATATTTCAAAATGCACATTCTCTGTGTCAGGGATGTCCTGCATTACTTGCAAATGACCGAGGTGGCTGCAGGTTTTCATTCATAAGCAAGAACACACCAGATTCTAATTGTTTAATCAGTTGATCTCAGTCCTCAAACAACTGATGATCTATACTTTGAAAGCCTGTAACCACACTGGCTTTGAGGATAAGACTGGAAGACGCTGCTTTACGTCATCACACATGAGACACAGCTATTGACAAAGTGCTGAAATTCACAGGTGAAAAACAAAGCTTGAGAAAAATTGTGTGAAAAATTGAAAACTTTTTATGTTTTTGAATATATGAGATCAAGACAGAGAGACATGTTGATTTTTCAACTTTTTCCTTTAAACCTACTGAGATTTCACTTTTAGAATTCTCTACAGCAGCAGAGTTATGTAAATAAATAGGCTAAACGTATTAGAATAAATTATTAGGTAACAGTACAAGCAAGCAATTAATAATGTCCTAATAAATACAAAAATATAATTTGTTAACAAGCTTAGAAACATGATCTAAATGTATTGATATGATGTGTCAGAGGTCTTCTGAATTAGTAATTTTTGACTAATTGCCTTTAAATACACTGTGCATGTGTTACAGGTGTCAGCAATTTCTGTATGTTTCTGTATGAGCATCACAAGGTATAATGGCAGAATCGGCGCTGGAGATCTAGCCATTTCTCACATATGACACTATATGATTTTGGCATTCGGTGCCCAGTGAAAGCTAATAATTCTGTCTTATCACTTGGACCAAGGTTAACGGCATCCTGTGGGACACATATGAGTTTATCCCTCTGCTATACTGTAGTTTCTTCCCTGCCACACACCTTTACCAAATACATCAGCTCACTACAGAGCTTAAAATATTTGTCTGAACCTGATGGGACCTGACAATTTACAGGGACATAATTACTCAAATTCAAGCTGGGCTCAGTTTGGGTTCAAATTTCAAGATGAGTTTTCTCCTAGACCCTACATCCTTGAGCTAATTTTGGCCTGCATTTATCCCTACTTTAGTTTTTTGCCCTACTTTTCTCTCCCTCCTTTTATTACACATTTTTACTCTGGTGTCACTTGTGTTGTTGGTATTATGTAGACTAAAGATATCCAGACTATGTAGACTAAGATATTCAGACTAAAAACCTTTGGGATGCTGTTATAAGGCACTGATGGATAAACAAATGTGTTGAAGTAGAATTTAAACTTGAATTTAAACTTAAAATCTGAATAGTTGAGAGTTATGGTGGGTTGCATTAACATTAAGATTAAGATTGAACTGGGATTAAATCAAGGTTTATCTATTTATCCTGTAGCATTAAAGCTTAAATATAGTTTTAAAATAATCAGGGTTACATTTAACCTGTCATTTCAAAATGAGCGCTCTCTGCAGAGCAGAAAATCTCTCTCTCTCTCTCTAAGCAAACCTGTATTTAAAGCACATCAGAAAAATTGCTTGTAACTCTCACGCTCACTCATTGATGGTTAACGCTTCTCCTCAAAATGGGGAGCTAGTAGCACTCAAGTAGCTTTGTGTGCTACAAAGGCAAATAAACACACCAGTGGGGTCTCATTAATGCATGTACATTTTGCAGTTACAAACTAAGTGAAAATGAAGTAAACGGCTAAAGACAGACTAAATATACTCCATGTAAGAACACAGTTTTGTCAAACAAGCTGATCTAGGATAAACAGCTTGGCAGCTAACTAACAGGCTAAAAGGCTACTCTAATAATATTCATGGCAGACAATCAAAACTGATGGCAGGTTAAGGCTTTAATCGCAGATTATATGAGCTATTCAGTTATTTGAACTGTTTGTTTGTCAATGATCTAATAACGGCTGTCATTATTGCTAGGTAATTTTGTGTGTATTCTAACTGAACAATGTTATTCATCTTATTTTTCATATGACCACTGTATTTTGAGATTATGGCCAAAATATCCGGTTTTAGTTAAGTCAAGGAATGTGTGTTTACTTGTTATGATTTCATGTCACATTAAAGCGGCACTACATAAGATTTTTTTTTAAAACAGAAATAGAGAAAAGAGAAGTTCAAAACTGAAGTAGCAAAAAACAGAAATAGCGTTACTGAGTCAGGAGAAACAAAAACATGCTAAAATGTGGTGTGCATGCATTTCTGCGATTCACCCTGTAAAAAATCTGAAACAATAATTTAAAAGCCAGTGTGATTTCTCAGCTGGAGCTTTTTGGACCACGTTATACATTTTTATGTACTAACGGGCCACATGCAGTTATAAAAAGATGATCTGGCTCAATGTTTAGGTCTCAGAGGCAAAAAAAACATTATATTAATGATGATACTGAAGATATGATGACTGTAGTAGAATGTAATTCACTTACATCCTTAGGAAACACGTTCATCACCAATATCTGACTGAGTTCTGTTTGAATACTCTTTCAACATGCTCACAAACATCAGATTCATCTGCTAATGGGGGCCGAAGCACAAGTGACGTTACAAAATGTTCTTCCGCTCGTTGTGTGTGATCACACAATTCCAAAACTCCAAATCTTACATAGAGCACTTCTAAGTATCTCTGAAGTGTTTCTGGGACAACATGCAGTTTGTGACTGTAATGACACTGAAAGTTTGGCAAGAACAGCAATGTTACGAGCATAAACCTCTCAAGGAAACGCAGTGTTTCAGAAGACATAAATAAATGTGGCTTCATAACAACTCCTTGAAAAGCCTTGTTTTTTTTTTTTTCAATTTCGTGGCTGTAAATGGAGCCACATGACAAACTGCCAGTTGAACATCTCTGGTTGCTGCAAACACTCTTTCAGCTATTCTACACTTCATTTTTCTTTGTAACTGGATACATCCTCAATCGAGTACGCTGAACAGAAAGCTAACCAGCTAACAGGAGTTACTTACAAACTGAGACATAGAAAGTTAAGAATATGTCACTTGCATGGCTCATACTGGCTTAAAATGTCTGTATTTACTAGAGCTGACATCAAAATTCAATTCAGCGCTGAGCAAACCCCACTTGGCACTAACATATGGCAAACTTACAAGGAACATTATCATAGTGCTGGTTTAAAAAAACAGAATCTAATTAACAGATTTCTATGTTAAACACTGCTATGTAACGGCACTGCTTTATGGTTTTATGCCTGTACTTGACAGTGTCACGTCATTCGTATTGAGTGGCGGACCCTTTTCATTGGGTTTAAATCTAAAAAGTTGCCCGATTGGATTTTTCTTCTGAACGAGTTCTGACATTATCTTTCTACAATTATGGTCACAACAGATGAGTTCATAACAAGGTCACAGCGTAGGTCTGAAAAAGGTATTTTAACAAACTGCTTAGTAGTAAATGCAAAACTAACAAGAACCACCTAAACTGAAAGTAAAATCTCACATATTTTTACCATTTAAAAAGAGTGAATTCAAGAGCTAAATGGCAAACTTTCCCAATCAGTGAAATAATATAATCAGATTCAATCTTATTGGATATTGTGGCAGTGTAAGTTCGTGTAGGGACAATCAAATCGTTATATTGCACAAGCTTAATTTGCACTTTTATTTAGTTGTACATTTCTATCATGTCTGGGTGTTCATAGCATTTAACATAGTCTGTTTTCACATTAGTCACCCAAATGGGTGTGAAAGGAATGAGATGGAAAAGGAATGTAGAGATTTGTCCAGTCTCCAGATGGCGGTGATTGAGTTCGGAGTGTGTCCTCAGAGAACTTTATCAGGCTATTTTCCATTTCAGATGAAAATTTAAGCCCAATTAAAGCTCTAATTTCTAAACGACCTGTGTCTGCTTCACAAACCAGTGGACTGCAGATTGGCCTGCTTACTGGTGCATATGCTAGGATCCTGGCGTTGATGGAGAGTGGAGAACAGTGTGGACACAGATGAGAGTAGATAGAGGGAGGTGAAGGAGAGGGCATGGTGCCCCCATCTCTCTCTCTCCATCTCTCCTTCTGTCTCTCTCTCCCACCTCTTTTCCTATCTATTCACTGCCCTGTGGCTAACCTCGGCGCTTTTCTAAAACATCGGCCTCCCCACTGCCCACAAGGACGGTTTTCCTGTATGTGTATAGTCTGAGTGTGGGTGGAGGGAGAGAGGGAGGCTGCTGGAGATTTCTTGGCCCGTTGCCAGGTGCCAAGTCACATAACCTGACAGCAGTACAGCAGCAGTAACACTCGTTTTATCAACAACCTGCAACACCATTCGCATCTCACGCAGATCAGTTGCATTTGGGTGGCCCTTCACATGCATCGCATTTTTATTGCTCTCACAGTATATCTCTATGAATACCGTGCATGCCCTTAAAATTCATAACGGTGCTGCAAGGGCGCACAATCGAAGCACCATTAAAGCCCTATAGAGAATGATTTATAGTTCCTGCTGCCAGAAAAATGATGCATTTCAGCCACAGATACAGTATCTGCCCTTATCCTAGATACCTCAAGGAATTATTCTGCACTATAAGGACAATAAGGTTAAAAATACCTTCTCAAGCATAGTGCAAAGTTTTGTCTTAGTGGCTATGATTTCCGTTCTGAAAACGCAGCTCATGATCAAAGGTAGAGAGACTCAGCTTTAATAATACAGCACAGTACGGAGTCTGGTTGGAACGCTCGGCTGACGCTGCTTGGCAAAAAATAAACTGCATGTCTTTGGAAG
>JAILXH010292653.1:3687-22731 GCA_023558415.1 Piaractus mesopotamicus | reverse complement strand
TATATATATATATTACACATATATATATATATACACACACTAATACTTTGCATAGCCCTGCCTGGTGGGACATAGCCCAACCTTTGAACCCGCTTCCAAGGACAGCTATCCCAGCAAGCCACCAGCCTTCAAACCACCAATCCCCCTCGGTCTCTCCACAGAAGGGGTATGGAAATGTCCAAAATCATGGACAACATCAATGCTCCTCAGCCACACATGTCCCCAGTCCTCATTCGGGGCCACGACCTTTCCCTCAGTGTGCCGGATCAGCAGAGTGCTATGTCCTTCTCCCCAGGCACGACAGAACTCCTCACAGCTCATGGTGTCAAGTCCCAGGCTACTGGGGCTGCGACAGTGTCCTTCAGGCATCATTACTGCTGCAGCATTTAAGGTGAAAGGGGAAAGTTAGCTGGCTAGCTACAGACATCAGCATACTACTAGTGACATTTTATGCTTGACCTTTTATGCTGAAGAAAACGACCATAATGCATTGACATTAAACTAAGACCATATAATGGTTATTGTCATTTTTAACTGAGAAAATACTCACAACTGTGAGTTTCTTGTGTGGCTTGTGCAGCCGTCTTGCTGGTTTTTCTTTTTTTCTGATAACACTCCATTTGGAGTGTGGCTCTGAAAAACCTCCATTTGGAGGGCCATGTAGCCCTAACACTTTGCCCTACCCCTCTATCTCAATAAAAGTTGGGACACCCTACCCCTAGGCTCTGCAAAACGGAGGGGTAGGGCTAAGTGCTGGTGGCAAGGGGTGAAATTAAACCGGGCCTAACACTCACTGTGAGAGCTTTAGGGGATTGCTGCTTTATTGTATTTTATTTTCAGACTTAATTAGAGATTAGGGATTCCTAACAACGTTAGTCTTACTGAGAGTGTGGATCCATACAAACTCTCAAGCAAAGATGTGGATATGCTGAAGTTATGTCATTGTTCATTTTCAGATTTTTTTCTCAGCTGGTGTGTGGCTTAGAGTTTTCTAGTTATTTGAATCCCACATACAGTTTACAAATGAATATTTCACTTAGCCGTTAGCAGATTTAACTCACCAACTGGCATTGTTGGTGTAGTTAGCCTTTTTCGCAAATACCGCTAGCCAGGAGAGTGAACTACACTTTTACAGTACTGTACTATATAAAATCTCACAAAAATTCATTGCAGACCACAGATGACTTGTTTACACTGAAAGTCAATAAATCTAAAGTCAAATGCTAATTGTCTATTACTTCATCTAATGTTATTAGCCTAATAAATCTTTTAGCTGGAAAACAGGAACTTATGAAGAGATAATTGTTTTATTATATTAAATGAAATACATTAGAGTGTAAAATGAGCTTGAGCATGATGTTTATCTGAATTCTCACTGCAATGCTCCCTCTGTGCTATCTTACTAGAGCTGTAACCAAATATGTGAATAAAACGTACATCGAATAAAGCAGGGAGAGTACAAACTCTACTATGCAGAAGAAAAAAATAGACACAGGAGTGTAACTGCAATCAAAGACACAAAGGGAGAGAGAGGGAGAGAGAGAGAGAGAGAGAGAGAGATAAGGTATGAGCAGATTACAGAACCTCAGAAATGCATATTAAAAGAGCAATGCATTGAATTGATTCAAATATGCACATCACAGACCTCTGTCGTATGTCCCTCTGCAGTTGCCATATTTGGATTAAAAATGAATGGAATCCTTGAAAATTGGCATTATTGTGTCCAAAACACCCCAAAGTGAATACGTTTCGCCCTGTGTACATTTTGTTTTTGATTTCTTTCCTTGTATCGCTGGATTACTGTGAATTACAGTGTTATTTAGCAGTGAAAATACAAATAATTCTACATACATGCTACGAGATGGCTAACACTACTGTGCACTGACATGACATTGTATGAAATTAAGCCTATTTTTAAACTTCAACACTGTTATATACCAACAAGAGCTACACAAACTGTCAAAGCAACCTAAATAGCCAGTCTTATGATGTCAATTCAAATGTACAGCAGTGTCAACTTTGAGTTACTAGTTGTATTTTGGCTCCTTAACAATCTAATTATTCAGAGGATTCGGCGACATTCAGAGAAAAAATGTCCGTATGGCAAAATGCATGAGGTTTGTAAGAGTTAAGCTTACCACAGGGTGAGATACTCACCATTTTCCAAAATGCCATTAATTTTTGCCATAGAGAAAACAAGCTTCCTAACATGTTCCTAACATGGACATGAGACCAACTACAGAATGACATGACTTCAGAGGTCTATTTTCCTGTGAATAAAGTATGTTACATCAGTACAGTTTTGTTTTTCAGTTTTCATACATTTTATCAACAATTGTGTAAGTTGTACACAAATGATCTAAAGTCTGTCCATCTGGTCGCCATCTTGGCAATACCAGGGCTCTCATATTAACCTGGCGTACTCACAGTGTCATGCATAAACCATACATATGCATATTTTTATGCATAGAATGTGATTTATAACATTTTTTGGTGTGGAGAATGTGCTTTTATTTAGAACTAGCCGACTGTGCACATCATGGAATTTTCCAGTGGTACAAAATTGTAACTGCAGGTAAACAGACTATTAGATGCATAATTTACCATTCATTTTCACATGACAGAATGATTGACGATCATTGTGCTTATACACCATAAAAAAAAAAAATCATTAATTCAACCTAAAAAATACTTAATGTGGTAAAAAGCAGTAAATAAATATACTAGTTGATAGAAACAAAACAAATTCTTTGAGAATTCCTAAGAATTCTCTAAGAATTTATGACTTTTCCTAATTCTTTTAATGAAAGGAATTAACAATGGAACGATTTTAAGTATGAAATCAGTGCTAAAATGCAGTAATTAAATTGTCATGAGTAATTGAAATTGCAAATAAGGCATTACTACTGAAACTGTATTTATTAAATTTATTAAAATACAAAGTTATACTTTTACATGTAAGAACTACATGTTTACATGTAACAGTTAAAAGTTCCATTTGCTTCAAAGGTTACTGGAGACTTTTAAAGTGAAATTGTTTATCAGATATAGTCCATGGGGGTGTATGTTTATGTAAATGAGTCTGGTCATGCATGAGCAAAACTGTGTAGGATTCCTTATTATTTGTTATCATTTCATAAATACCAATTACCTAGTGCATGATGGCGGTTCTTATTCGTTCTCCTCATGCCCTAGGCTCCTACCTCTTTGAATGGAGAGAGTCCTATAACCCTGAAATTTAACAATTTGTAGCATTCGGCTTTTTCTGGCTACTGCGGCACTTTCTCCAGAAACAAAGGCCATGTTGAGTGACATAAGCTTTCCCATTCATTTGTCAGCCAGTGAAATGTCTCCTCCTCCTTTATAATGTGGATTAATACTCCCATAGAGACAATGGTGGAAATTCCTGTAGCATTCTATATAGCACCAAAAAGAGTTCTTCTAATGTTACGATGTCAGGCTTGTTACAATAGAACCCTTTTTGGTGCTAAATAGAACCCTTTCTGCAGCACATTCTCCATCAAATTGATGAACCGTATCATGATGCAAAGAACCCTTTAATCATGCAAAGGGTTCTTTGAGTGTTCATGGTTCTATATGGAATAAGTTTCTTTACTAAATAACACTTGAGAAAGAACATGAAACAAAGGATGGTATCTTAGGATAGTGCTAATTGGCTGGTAACTAGTTAGCTTAACTACACACTTAAAAATGGTGGATCCCTTGAAGATCAATCATTTTTTAATGGTGTGTAGTTAAGCTAACTAGTTACCAGCCAATTAGCACTATCCTAAGAGACCATCCTTTGTTTCATGTTCTTTTTCATTATTGGAGTCAGTTAGATGAAATGACATTGTTTAATTTTATCATCCGCTGCATTATCTGTGTTTTGGTTGGTTGTTTGGATGAAACTTGCTCCTCAAAGTTGAGATGGTGCCATTACAAAGAAGTGAGTTGCAGAAGGCTTTGTTTCACACGTGAAATTTAATTTCTTGTTATTTACAGCTAAATATTCACTGTGTAGCGCCATCCCAACACCATGCATTACAACCATCGTGCTAATTGGAGACTGCCAGCTGCTCTGACTGAAGCTTTTAAGTGATGAATCTATTGGCTGCATCATATATATAAAATACCAAGCCAGCATTGATTCCTGTTAGGCCACCAAAGATTGAATCAGTTGATTTACTTGTGTGCTGGAACACTTTGTCATGCTGGCCTACCACTTGCTGATGCATTAAAGTGGATTGATTTCTGCAAGCGCTGCCCTCGGAAGGTCACAACTCAATCCATTTATGTTCTCTACTCCCCTTGGTGGACAGCCAGCCCCCCTTTGTGAGCTTTTTGGCACAGCTCCACTTCAGGCTGATCTTGATTGGTGGAGGACTTTAAGAGAAGGGGTTGTTATTGGTGAAACTTCAGACAACGCATTATTTTGTGTCCTAGTGGAGTGACTGGGGACAGAGAGAGAGAGGGAGAGAAAGAGAGAGAAAGAGAGAGAGAGAGACAGACAGAGAGTACATTCAGTGCCTGATAAGAGGCGCCCCAGACAGCTTTTACAGGTCAGATGACTGGACAGACAGAGAAGGATGATCAGACTGTCAGGCTCTTTTAGTGTGGGCCTGATATGGCCTGACATACACACATACACACCCAAGTTTAAATTCAGTGTCAAAATGTTAAGATCAATCATATGTTCCATAAATAATATACATGTAAGTATCTATAAGTAATAATACTATGTCCTGTATATATTCCACTTTGCATGTCCAAACATTTGTTGCTTATCCAGTGTTTCTTCCAAAATAGATATCAGAGATATCAAGATGGAGTATGTCCACCTTTGCTGCAGTAACAGCCTCTACTTTTCTGAGAAGGCTTTACACTACATGTTTGAACATTGCTGTGAAGACTCAATTGCACTCAGCCACAAGATCTCCGTTGGCATTGTTTTCTTTAGATGATTATACATGATGTGTGTAAACAAAATAAATGCCTCTGATGTTGGGCGCACCTTAAAGTAACTGTGTTCACTAATTAGAAAGAGTGTCTGGATGAATGAAATGTGTCCCATAGGTAATAGATATATGTAAATACCCACATGTCTATCTATCTATCTATCTATCTATATATATATGGCTTGGCTGCTGTCGGATCGATATATATTTATATAAATTTTTTTTCCAGTTTTTGCCTTATTTTGAGAGTACCTGTGGCCCTTTACATTGTATGTAAGTTTCATGATGAAAGTACCAAAAGAAATGACCCAAAATTACATGGAAAAATGTCTGGTTCCATTGACTTACATTAAAAATAAAGTAGGTTTTTTCCTTCTCCTGTAATGTTGTAAAGTTACCATTTTGGAGAACTTTCAATGTAAGTAAACATAACAATATTTTTTCTTTTATTCTCCCTTTTGGTATGGCACTGGATGAAATCAATTTATCACTGTTGCTGGTGCCATTTGCTCTTGCTGTCTGTGACACTTTTCAGTGGACCGTATGCTGACACACTGGTTACATTCAATTATTCATCCTATTCATCCCTTTAGTCATTTGTGGTCTGTTTAATGTGATCAATTAATATGAAAGGAAATGAAAGGGCCCACAAATTACATGTGAATAAAAATCAAGCCAGCAGTGATTACTCTGGTGCATAGCTGAAAGTGACGGGGAAGAAAGTGAGGGGGTGGGGCTGGGCGGTAAAAGTGCCAAAGCCAGGTTTTCCCCATCAAGGCTAATGGTTAATGGTTCTTCTCCAAATGAGCTCTGTAGCCCGTAACTACTCGCTCTCCCTAATGCTTGAGGCAGCAGAAAATGGACTGAAATGAGGGAGGGAGGGGGACTATGTTATACATTATGTAAACCCTTAAAAGTCCCATTTATAATACTCTCAGCTCACTGAAATGAGACATTCTGTCCAAAGTTCAGATTCTAAACTTTCAATCCTTGCCACATCTGTGTGAGGAGCTCTTTTATCATAATTTTAGTTAGATTAAAAGTAATTGTTGTTTGTACAGTCTTGCAATGTGGTTTAGCAGAAAGAAAAAATGTTCTGACATTTTGTGGCATCAAAACAAACAGAAAAACAGACCAGAAGCTGTCAAAAAGGAATGCAATGTAATTAAATGTAATTATTATATTACTATGTAATTAATTTTACAGTGATGTAATTACATCATACACTGTAAATTGAGTAAGCAGCATAATCAGGCCTGGCAACAAGATGAATTAGGCAAGGGGGAAGAGTACATTACCACATGGGCACAACTATCTTCACCTGGTGAATGGCTGGCCATTCGAGTGTTATTAGGTTAACAGACTAACCTGCTTAGCATTAGCGCAAACGTTTTCAATTTGGCACTAGACTTGACTCGTATAGAATCTAGCCTACATAATTCAACTCACACGTACTCAGCTGTAAAATAATTAGGACTGCAAGACTAATGATTACAGACTTGTCTTCAAGTCTGCAGAATGCTTATTGGCTTGTCTTCAATCTTCCTAAATTTACTCATGTCACTCCACTGGTGCGTTCCAATCACTGGCTTCCTGTAGCTGCCTGGATTAGATTTAAAACCCTGACACCTACAAAGCCAAAAATGAACAAGCGCCTCCTTCCCTGATGCCAAGGGTCAAAACTCGATCCATGCCTCAAGCCCTTCGAGCTTCAAGTGCGGCTCTGCCTTCAAGGGACGCATGGAAGGCTAGAATCAAGACTCTTCTCTGTCCTGGCACTCAGATGGTGGAACAAGCTTCTACTGGCTGTCCCAACAGCAGAGTCCCTTGCTGTTTTCAAAAGCAAACTTAAGGCCTGTCTTTTTGTGAAGCACTTAAGTGAGCACTAATCTAGCACTTACTGAAATGCATTGTATTGCATATTATCCTTCTTTCTAGATAAAATCACTGGTATTTTTGTATCTTACTTGTTATCAGCATTGGCTTTTGTTTCTGGTAGTGTCTTAGCTCAAAGGTAGTTTGGACTAACCTATTTGTACTAGTTAAGAGAGATTCTTTGCTAAATGCATAAATGTTAATGCAAACAAACACATTTTACCATTGAATAGCCTTCTTCATAGACAAAGTCTTCTGAAAGAAAAAATCTCATGACAAACCTGCTTACTATGCCATCAGTGTTTGATGATGGATCCAAGTTCTGTTAAATTTCTGTTAAACGATCATTGGGAGTGATGTAGGTCTACGTGCTTGGTGCGGCTTTGCAGGCACTGGGCCTGAGCAAAATAACAATAACTCTAAACTTTTAAACTCAACACATGCTAAATATTATGTTAGATCCATAGATTAACATTTCCCAGTCCACTCTGGTGGCATTTTGTGGAATTAAATTTGTATTTTTATTATATTGTTTTATCTGTTGAATTAGAAGTGGAATTTGCAGCCTCCGTCAATCACATTTCGTGAAGTTGCAAATTAGGAATTTGAAGATTTCAAGACCTCATTGAAATAAAATTGATGATGGTTAAGTTTTCATCAATTTAGATCCCAAAAACACGACCCAAAACACGGTCCAAAAAAGACATCGCTAAGAGAGTGCTCGTCCAGATCAGCTATCTGAACTATGTCTATCGTCCATTTGCTGTAGCATTTAGTATGATGTCTTTGTATCACATACAGTACTGACCTTCGATTTTTCTAAAAACTCGAAAACAATACATTGTGATTTGTCGTGTGTCAATGTTAGTTTATTCCTAATCTCTACTCAAGGAAATCCATACTTACTGCCAAGATAAAATGTTTTTAAAGTTTTATTGTTACCAAAGACCTTTGTACAGTACCGTATACACTGCATGGCCAACTTGAATTGCCTTCTCACTTCGCTGTTTCAGCAGCTGGTCCATGTCTCTGTTAAACGTTGTTTGGCCAGTTTAGTAGTGCTCTTTACTGTGTCTGCTGACCTAAACTCATTAGCTGCCCCAATTAGTACAAGCAGACCTCTGTAGCTCATTCATTAGATAACAAGAAGGTATTCGTTATATAACTGAATTATTTGGCTATTGATGATAAACGAATGTTCTGTTTGAGAAGGCATAACTGGTGGATTCATGAAGAGAGGTTTTTCATTCAGTGTTACTGAGGTCAGAAAGCTGTATTAAATCAAAGCTGCTTATAAGACAGAATGAAATTTGTGTGAATATGTGTGTGTAATATAATAAGAAGAGGTTGTTAGGCCACATTCAGAAATATGTTGCTGTAAAGTTCAAGGTGGGGTCTCCACAGTGTGCTAAGTCTAAAGACAGCCTAAAGGAGCTACACACACACACACACACACACACACACACTGTTTGACCTTCACGCTCAGACACATAGTACAATACTGAGTGAGCTGCTAAAGATGGAACCAGGTGGTTTCCTCAGACTCTTTACAGTAGAGAGAGAGAGAGAGAGAGAGAGAGAGAGGAACAGTAAGGGAGGAGAGGGAAAGAGGGGGCAAGAGAGGGGAAGAGAGAGAAATAACAAAAGAAAGAAAGATAAGGAGATGGAGATTAAAGAGATAAAAAAGGCAGAGATACTGTAAGAAAGAAAAAAGAATGTGAGAAAAAGAAAATGACAGAGGTAGAGATAAAGAGAGAGCAAGAGACGCAGAGAGAAAGAAAGAAAGAAAGAGAGAGAGAAAGTAAGAGAGTAAAAAGAGTGATAGAAAGAAGATAAACAGAGAGAGAAAGAGAATGTCAGCGAGACAACGAAAGAATGAAAGAGAGAAAGAAAGAAACAAACAAAATAGAGAGGGGGAGAAAGGTGTGTATACACACACACATATATATATATATATAGAGAGAGAGGGAGAGAGAGAGTGGAGATGGAGGGAGGGGAGGGACAGAGGAACAAGAGAGGGGAAGAAAAAGACAGATAAGGAGACAGATGGAAGAGAACTGGTCATATTTGACATAGTTTTCTGTCTGTCAGTTATCACGGCCTGCTCTCCTCTTCAAACAGGGTAGTCCTCCGCTATTACGCTTTTCCTCCAGTCCTCTCCTGTTTGATTACTGTGCTTTATTTGAACAGATTTCCAGCAATTGTAGCACAAAATGGTGTTCAAAGTCAGAAGACAAGAAAAATGTACCTCAGTATATAACTACATAAAATCTAAATAAGGCCAAGGAGTTATTCCAGCTAAACCGTGAAGTTGGTTTGTTATTTAACATTGTTAAGGTGACCACTAAACCACTTTGGAACAAACGAAAAACCACTGCACACATCAGCATCTTTCCTGCCTCTGCAGTAATCTACCATTACAACACGCATGGCCTGCTTAGAGAAGGCAAAACGCACACCAGAGCCTGCAGCGCTGTATCTCCAAGGGAAACGGGAAACTTGGACGGGAAATATTGATGGGTGCGACGTGATTTTTTTCTTTGGGATTTCATTGGATCATGAAAAGTAGGCATTCTGAAATGAACACAAGACCCTGACACATAAATATACATAACTAGATGCTGCGTTGGGTTCAGCCAGGCAGGTCAAGGGTGCCACCATTTTGGGGCAGTCAACATCGCTGCTGAACTGCATTCAGTACCATTACAGAGCGGCAGTCTGAGAAAATTATACTATTTCAATTATATCCAAAATTATACTATTTCAAGAATATTGCACTCAGAAAGTGGGATAGGATTATATAACAGAGGGAACGCAGTGATCCACACTCATGTTTGTTCGATGCGTATTGTTTGTGTGATGTTTATATGTAGATATGCTGTGTGGTTGGTGATGCACAGAGAACCTGTTGATGTGATTGTTTTGCATCTTGTTTTATATTAAGCTTATTTCATTGAGTAGTCTATTCAATGATACAATCCTGGTGATGCTTTGTAGCACGGTAAGTTATAGCATTCCTTAATCCATGTAGATACTCATAATACATTAATGTTAGCACCTTCTTACACAAAGCTGAAGTCAACATTTTATTCGCCAGCTTCTTGTTCGAATTGTCCTGCTCCACCTTAAATGGTGCAGCAGTGACTTTCTGGCGCCTGAAGCTGCATCAATTAAAGTGGAACGGGAAAATTTTAACAAGAAGCTGTGCAAGTGCATTTGTTCACAAGCGGATCCTGACCACTCCAACATGGTAGATGAGCAGACGTATCTCCTCAGATAGAGAACAACAGACAACGTGGCATTTAGGTATGTATAACTATGCTCTGACAGTCTGCTATGTAGAAAAAAAAACCCAGATGTTCTGAAACAATAAAACAGTATAATATATGCTAATTTTCTGTAGTGTCTAAACATGAAAGCTCAATTAAAAAAAAAAAAATGGTGGCAAAGCACTAGTTAGCAGACTACCATCCATGTTGCTTTGGCTTTTTGTACACTTTTATGACAAAAGCAAGAAAAAAAGAATTGAAATAAACCTATGAGTGAGTGTAACTACCTAATGTGTGTGAGCAAGAAATAGACTGTGTGTGTCTGTGTCTGTGCATGTCGCTTCATCAGCAGCGCGACAGAAAACTTTCTAAAACAGTGCAAATACTGCCAGATATTTGAACTACTTCACCGGTCAGGGTGTGTCACATTTTTGAGATTCCTCCTCAACAGTTAATATAAATAGAGACCTCCCAAAAAACTGCTTATCATTTGTGTGGTGCTTGAACCCCTTTGATCGCCACTTGCAATGTCGTTTGCAGACGACTGCTTTGATCTCATAGTGGTTTCAATGTTGAGTCAGTTTCAGGCAAAAGCAAAGTGGTACCTGATTGTTTTGATGGTAGCACCGATCTAAAGCTAAGATATATATGTGAAAATGAAACCAACGGCTGTGGAACTTCTGTTCCACTAAGGTTCCATTTAGAAGTACAGTTTAGTCACTGATTTCCAGGACCTTTAGCCAAGTTTATATTATCCAGCAGCACTCCTTCAGCTCTTTTAACTGTGTAGATTAAAGGAGTTAAAAGAGTGCTACTAGATAATTTTAACTTAGCTAACGTTACTGAAAATTGATGCCTTAATGGAGGAAATGTCTCTGAAAAGTTTGTATTGACGAGTCTGTACTTCAATCAATGACATGCTTGGAGGCAAGTGACTGGAGAGGGGCACTTAAGGGGCTAGTAAGATTTCTTCTGGCCCCACCCCTGGATCCACCCCGATTGATTGATTTTTTTGTGATTTTTTTATTGGTTTATACTATATGGAGTGAAGTTAAACAGTTAATAAACTCTAATTTCTAAAATTATGTAATATTTTGTATAGAAGCATTTTCTGTTTATGTAGATCCCAGGTGAAATAGCTGTTGTCTTTGGCACAGCCCACAGAGATCCAAATAAATCAATATTACCCCACCCCCTCGCTTTTGTCTTTGGATTAAGCATGTCAGACAGATGGGTGCGTAGCAGGCCAGTGAGGGGGTAACTTACTTGAAATCAGTAACAAGGATCTGTCCAGAGATCACCCTTCATTTATTTAATTTCTGGTCCAAACAGCCACTAAGTACAAGTTATTCATTTTTCAGCATCAGGAAATAATTACAAATTTCAGTACTTAGCGCGTTCACACTTTGCTTTTATTGCATTTTTTCCAGGAGACTTGTTTTCAGTTTCTCTGCTGGGAAATCTGCAGTGATATATTTCCACACTGTTGCATTTTCTGCTTTTCATGATTCAAGGAGTCCCAAACACATTTACTGTTTGTTGAGGTCTGAACTCTGGGGTGGTCAGTTAATGTGCACAGCTACGCATCCTTTGAGACTCATAGTGTTGAGTTGTCGTCTCACAGTGGAAGGATGGACAGAAACATCTGTGGATTTTTTCAGATCTGAAGCAAGAGTGGAGCTTGATTTTCTCCTCTCTCTCAAAGATGAAAGCTTTAAGTGCTGTTTATCTGATGGGGACAGTTTTGGTGGTCTGCCAGGTCTGCTGTCAGGAGTTGCATTTTCTCTTTATCTTTAAAATTTTTGAAAGCTCATTTTGTTTATTTATCTCCTTTTGACTTTCCTTTTCCTTATAGAAGTAGATTATGTTATCTATCTAATCACCTCAGAAATATCTTCTGAAAAATTAATAAGTTGTACTTAATGCCCATTTTGACTGGAAATTAAATAAATGCAGAGTGGTCTCTGATGTTTTACACAGTACATAGGGATTTATATATACTACATACTATATTGCTATATACCATATATTCATATATATTCACCATATGCCATAAATCACATGCAGCTACTGCAAAATGTGGGGCTAAAGCTGACCCAGCCAGTCACAGTACCATTTAGAGGTCATCTCTGGCTTGTAATTGGCCCTGAGGGCCCTCAGCTGCTGCTAATCAAAACCCAGGAAGGCCCCAGGCAATGAAGCTGGTAGCTTGTGTTAGCTTAGCCCCCTATTCAAACTGATGTAATCCCACAGCTGAGCCACAGCAAGAGTCATCTCATCAACTATCCGGATTAAAAATAAATGACTGTGTATGAAAAACAGAGGGAGGTAGGGAAGGAGGAAGGGTAAGAAGGAGACAGTTTTATTTCCTTCTTCCAGTAGAGGAGAACTAGCTGGGCTGCCAGAACAGAAATGGGTCGCGCTGTACATAAAATCTATCCATTATAATAAATGGTAAAAACAGTGAACGCAGGCCGCAGTTCATTAGACAGCGCAGAGCCTACTTTGTGCTGTATTAATGACCCTGCTAAAGATATCATCAGTTTTGTGTCTAATATTTTAAAATCAAGCATCCCTTGAGTATAATCAATTAGAGCAAGTCTCCAACCAGGCCATGAACTCTGGTGCATAAAATGAGGACAGCTTTTCAAACCGGGTCTTTCTCTAAGCTTTCTTAGCTGAGTCTTGGCCTACAAAGATATTTAGATTAGAACAACTATGATCAGTGCTATTTAATTAAGCAGCAGGGATAATATGCAGAAAAATAATTTTTTTAGAGTTATTATTTTTGCACATTCTACCCATGTTAAAACAGCGTTACTGTGTAATCAGAAAGTACAGATGCAAACTGGCCTCCCTGTAGTCCAGACCTGTCTTATCACTGAAAACATGCAAAACACAATAAGAGAGACCCGTACAGTTGCACAGCTGAAAACTTTTACAACAGAAGAATGGCCAAAAATTCCACTTGTGAAACAGGAACATTTTTTGTCTTCAGTCCCCAAATGAAGTGTTGTGGTAAGGGAAGATGATGTAACACAGTATGCTCCTATTCCAAATTTTTTTGGAAAATGTTAAAGCATCATATTTGGAAAAAACAGTAAAGTTCATAAGCTAAGATCAAAAGGATAAATAATAAAGAATGTTTTTTTTTACAGCAGTGAAGTTCATAAGGTAAAACATATACATAAATGTTCTGGTTTTGTACAGGTGGTTTTTGGTTCATTACAGGTCAAACAGAATATACGTATCATTGCTTTTGCATTTCACATACTGTCCCAGCCTTTTCTGAATTGGGTTTTATTTATAAGTAATTAAATAATTAAATAATTACACATTTCATTTAATTTAAATTCTGCATTTGTTTGATTTGTTTCAATATTTATGTACATTTTTCCCCTTTTTTCAATTCAACACTAGGCCATACAAGCAACTTTCCATCACATTCAAAAATGGGTTCAAATTTTAGAATTTGCACTTTCTGCAGCAAAGGTACAAAAAAGGTACAAGAGAGAAATAATTAACGCAAATTGTTTGTTTGGTCTCTGGTTATTGCCAGTGATAATTGTGACTTCTAAAGCTGCCCTCACATTAGACATTTGCAGTTTGTGTTACCTTGCGAAACAGCTGTGACCAAGGCAGAGCGATGAGAAAAATCCTCCGTTTTGGGGCACTGAGCAAGCTAGCTAACTTGCTAACCTTAAAAAGAAAAAACACTAGCATTAACATAATTATATTATATAATTATATGCTTACAACAGCATAATGCTACACACTGATCTGAAGCAAAAAATATATACAGTGCCCTCCATGAATACTGCCCCCCAATAGGTAAACATGAGCAAAATGGGCTTTAAAAAACTTTATTGTTTGTCCTTTTGATCTTTCATTTAAAATATTAGCAAAAATTCAACCTATATTTGAAGTACAGTGACTGAAAGAAAAACTTAATTCTTATCATGAAATAAATAATTCCTCAAATTTATGTGTGCCACAATTGTTGCTGAAGTATTTTTCCATTCTTATTGTATGTTTTAAAGTTCACCTCAGCAATTAGGAACGCTTAAATTCTAGACTTGTTTATACCTTGTTGCACTAGGGTATAAATATGTGGTGACACACATCTGGGGTGGTTGGCAGATGTTTCTGGTTCTTTCAGTGGGACTGTGTTCTGTGGTCAAGTGAGACCAAAATAGAGGTTTGTGGCAACAAACACCAGAGGTGGGTTTGACATAGACACGAAGCTAGAAAGTTCCTCATCCTCGCTGTGAAGTATGGTGGTGGATCTGTGATGTTGTGGGGCTGTTTTGTTCCAAACGCCCCAGACAACTTGTTCAGATACATGTTATCATGGACTCTTTCAAATACCAGCAGATATTAAATCAAAACCTGACTGCCTCAGCCAGGAAGATTAAACTGGGCTGTGGTTGGATCATGTGTTCTCCAGTCTCATTAAGCATTATAGGAGAAGACACAGAGCTGTTATCTTTGCAAAGGAAGGCTTCATATACTAAAAAATGAAGGGGTGCCAACAATATTCATTTGAGGATAAAATTTAGTTTTTCTTCAATAATCAGTGTACCTCAAATAAAGGTACCATAAAGAATGTTTTTTACAGCCTGTTTTCCTCATGTTACCAAGGATGCCAATATTGCTGAAATATATTTTTGTTCAGGAGGAAACTATGTCCTCAATTGAAGCAAGTAAATTCAATGCAGCCCTTTGTACTGAGCTGTGATTGTCTGGTCACAAACTGATAATGACAGCTGCAGAGTAACAGATGGAGCATCTTGAAGCTCAGCAATCAAACCTTAAGATTCTCCCAGGGGGGCTGTAACAAAGCTTCCTTGCGTGCTCTAGACACCAACACATAATTGGAGCTTTTATTAAAAAACGAAAATAGGTAGAAGGTGAATGAAATCCCAGTCTGTTCCCTTTAAAAGAGTGATGATGAATTTAAATAAGAATCCCAGCCGCTCCATGCCTGGGACCGTGATTTGTATTTTAAGGTGCTGATAGAGGACTAGCCTACTTTTTTGTTTCAGCCACGGAACACTGCACCTGAAGTGGCTAATTATAGTCTTAGTTAATGACAATAATTGCATGATAAGGAGATTAAGGTGCATCCAACCCAGCAGCTGCTGGAGCAAAAGGTTGTACTCCCTGTTCTTTTATGAAAACGATTCTTACCCATGGTTTGTCAGGGGCCCTCTATAAAAAAAAGTGCTGCACTGAACTTTTCCCATGATATACACAACTATATACATGTAACTGTGTCAATGTAATACATTTATTCAAGTGGACATTATGCACATATTTGATTCAAGTATATTTGGTATATTTAGTGTACTTGACTTTTTGTAAAAACCCTTTGTCTGGTGATGTGCATCAGTCATGGGACATAGCAGTTTGAAGGTGGAAGGGGTTCTCTGATAGAGAGAGACTGACATGCGCATACACTATATGGGCTTGTGTGCTCAGCAAGGGCACTGTACACAGGACTACTCAGCCCCAGCTCAGCCATTAAACGTCAGACCACACAAAGTCACAGAGCGGGAATGCTGAGTGCTGAAGTGTGTAGCACATAAAAATCGTCTGTCCTTTGTTGCATCGCTGAGCCTCGGGCACTCAACATCCTGTCACAAGTTCTTGGTTTGTCCCTCCCCAGACCACTTTCAGTAGTTACTCACCACTGCTGGCTGGGAGACCCCCACAAGACTTGTTCCAAGGATGGTCCTACCCAGTCATCTGACCATAATGATCTGGAACTTGTCAAAGTTGCTCGTGTCAAGTTTGACAACCCCTCCTAATTACTGAGTTTAGGTTTTTCAGCCACACCCTCTGCAGGTGTATAAGATCAAGCACATAGCCATGCAATCTCGATAGACAAACACTGGCAGTAGAATGGGTCACACTGAAGATCTCAGTGACTTTAAATGTAGCACTGTCAAAGGATGCCACCTTTGCCATAACCCAATTTGCAAAATTTCTGCCCTCCTATATCCACCCCTGTTAACTGTAAGTGCTATTATTTTGAAATGGAAGTGTTTGCAGTAAATATACATAAATATATATATAAATATACAAATATAAATACAAAGTGAACAGTAACAGCTGAACACACACCCACGCACACAATCAGAATTCTTTTACTATTTGCTGCTATTGCAAATCCAACTGATCCAGTTATTCCCCTAGACATCTTAGTAACTTACTTATGTCTTGTTTCATCTTATTTAGTTTCTTCAGTAAGACATAACATGAAAGCAAAGCTCTTTTAAATCTCATTTGAATCAGAGAACCATTATTGGGTTTCTGCGGCAAAAACAGGCTTTTTGCCCTGAACAGACATTCTTTGTTAAGGTTACGCCTTCAGGCTGTGGCAGGACTATACTGAGTGTGCAGAGGCATATAAAGGAGCAATTTAACATGATTATTTGAAGCATGCCAAGAGAAAGAGAAAAAGAGTAATCAGAGCGAAAAAGAACTGAAGTATGCTTTTCTCCCTGGCTCCCCTTTTCACCCCAGATCTTTAGGAGATATGGTTAATTATGTGTAGAATGTGAAGTATGCCAAATGTGAGGAATAAAACTGATAAAGGGGTGGTAATGTGGTTGTGGGTTGAATTTTACTTAAAGGATCAGCTCAAATAAAAATGCTAACATGGCTAACTGTGAATATAAGCTAATGGGGATAAACTAGAAGAAACACCCTCCCCCTTATAAGCAATGCCCATTTACTGTAAAGAAGTAGGAATTAGGGGAAATAATCTGAAAATGTGGACAGTTTTGTTTTTATATCACACACACACATATAATTTATAAGTCAAATCAATTATAGCCTTCCCTAGTTTTTGAAAATTGTGTTGTTCATCAAAGTGTAGTACTAAAAATGTTAGAATTTTTAATGGACATGGGAGGAGACAGTTAATTAATTAAATTAATTAGATAAAAGCTTTTAAATCGGACTTTAATAAGGTACACCAAAAACATAAATATTCTAAATGTGAATTTTGGTAATTTATTAAATAGTTAATGTGATTATATTAGCTCTTATTAGCTAAATAATAATAATAATGTCATATATATATATATATACATATATATATATATATATATGGTGCACTATTCTCAGTCCAGCTGATCCACTCATACCAGCACAACAAATTAACACACCTCCATGTCAGTGTCACTGCAGTGCTAAGTACCTGCTCTGTGGTGGTCCTGTGGGGGTCCTGACCATTGAAGAACAGGGTAAAAGGGGGCTAACAAAGTATGCAGAGAAACAGATGGACTAAAGTCTGTAATTGTACAACTACACAGTGCACCTGTATCGTAAGTGGAGCTGATAAAATGAACACTGAGTGTAGAAAGAAGGAGGTGTACTTAATGAAGTGGCCAGTCATTGTATGTATATGTGTGTGTGTGTGTGTCTGTATGCATATCAGAATTTAATAGAGGTTAGCCACTCAGTAAACATGTTGAGATTAGATTTGGCTGTCAAAAAAATTTAGAGGGACATCTCACCCTGGGGGACTTCTTCCCTCAAGTTATCCTGCACTGAAAAAGCGCTGCATTACATTTACTTGATTCAAATGTGTACAACATTTCACTATGATTACAATATATTACATCATCACACAAATGAAGTAAACTGAAAGACAAGATCATTGTGATGGTGTAATCTATTTTTATTCATGTGGAAATGAAGTACATATTTAAATCAAGTACATTCAATGCAGCACTTTTTCAGTGCCAGCAGTTAGCATAATGTCATTTCCATAATGCTAATTGACTGATGTTTACTTTTATTCAAGTATAGCATAATTAGCATATTCGACTGAACTTCTAAGCCGCTTATCCTTCTGGGTCGCAAGGGGAGCTGGAGCCTATCCCAGCAGTCATTGGGTGGAAGGCAGGGAACAACCCTGGACAAATTATTTGACTGAACTAGTCATTTAAAATGCTTTTTACTTCCTCAATGATTCCCAAGACTTTTGCTGTCTCCAGAATCATGCCAAGAAAGAAAATTAATAGGCCAGTACTCTATTAGACTCTGCACTCACCATGAAGTCATCATCTTCTCATTGGTACAGTATTGACGTTCCCATCTAAGCCTTCTTCTCCAGCTCCTCCTTCACCTCCAACCTCAATTCACCCTTTACACTTTCATCTTTCTTCTTCTGCAGAACAAGAGGTGAACCACATTGAAAAAAGTCATAAATTGAACTGACTTGATTCATATATGTACATCATTTTCAAATGAATAACATGTATTACATAATATAATTACTGCCAAAAGTAAACTGGAAACTAAAAGGTGAAACTCTGTTAATGTCACATATTTTATTCATGTGGAAATTATGTCTACATTGAAGTCAAGGGATCACTCAGGATGTAAAAAGCGTTTTTATGTTTAAATAAGTCACAACCCACAACCCGGAACTCATGTTGTGGATTGTGGGTTTTAAAACCCATTTAAAAAATTAAGCACTGTGAAAAACTGCTTTGAATGAACTTGATTCAAATGTTGCACATGTATAAAACATGTTACATCAACACAATTCTGGCTAAAGGAAGTAAACTAAAACAGCTATAATGTTGACCTCACTTTTAATCAAGTGCAGCCAACTGATGTATTTGAATCATTTGAATTCAAAGCACCATACACACAGTGCGTTGCCAAAGTCATAGACCACCCTTCATTCATTTATTCATTCCACTTAAGGTGGCCATTAAGTTATTAATTTTTTAGGAGATATTTCTGAGCAGCTTAAATATAAGATAATCCAAGTTAAAAGCAAATGAAAGTTGTGATAAACTTAAAAGGTGGACACACTAAATACTGAAAATATTGCTATTATATATTATAGTTCTGTGCAATTTTCTGTTAAATAATTTTTTTTTCAGATTTTTTCCTAATGCAGAAAAATGAAAAAACTT
>JAILXH010292626.1:5693-16178 GCA_023558415.1 Piaractus mesopotamicus | reverse complement strand
CAACAAAAAAAAAAAAAAAAAAAGGAAGGAAAAAGAAATGACAGAAAGGACTATGAACATCTACAGGCATAAACAAAGCCCCCACAAGGGCCGCCGTGCTCCTCCTTCAGTGCGAAGGGCCTCTCCAGGCCTTAATGGAGCCCTTGATGAGGCATGGAAAGGCTGGCGGTTGGGGGACCGGTGCAGGACTGGGGGGCAGCAGCTGCTTACAATTTACTCAATTGTGGCAAAACAAATGCCACTGATGACGACACTCCATCAACTTCAGCCCAAATCAAGCCTGCTAGCGCTAGTGGATAATTTTCAAATGTTTGGGTGTTTTTTTTCCCCCCTCAATTTTCATTTTTGTTGCAGTGCCTGTCATCCACACCACAGTGATAGAAGAGGATTTGGGGAGCTTAAGTCAACTAGAAATATACCAGTATAAGCCCTAAAGCACAGACTTCTGCGAGGCAGAGATGAATTTCATAAACATCTTAGAGGTCAGGTGCACTAAAATAGGGGCAGCGACGTGCCTTCCAGAAATAGATAGGCTAATGATGGCGGGTTATGGAGAATTAATCCGGCCAACCTTTCGCGCTGACTTTTCTTTCTGAGTCACTAAAAGCCGCTGTCAAAACATCAGCTCGAATTAACGATCAGGCACGTCAGGGGAGCGGAGCGTTTGGCTGCGGCCCATGCCAGGTCCTCCTTCCCGTTTTTGCTCCTCATCCTCCGATTCTGCCTGTTCCCGGAGCCCCATGGCTCGTTTTAGCAACTGTTATTGCCACACCTCCATTCATTCCCCGTCAACACCAGCCATCAGCCAATCCATAATTTCATAAGCACATAGAAATGGCCTTGTCCTTGTAATCAATCAGTGCTCTCGCCTCAGGTTCATACACACCAAAACACGCACACACACACACACACACCAACGCAAGTGCGTCTGTCCAACCCACATCTCAGCGTGTAATAACACACCTAAAAATACAGCTGCAATTGATTTTCAGAGCTGTCAGTCTCCCTGGTACACAGCTTTGAATATCACATCACGGCACGGTGGCGGTGCAGATTATTATTGCTGGGACGATTTCCCTCAAGGATTCACTTCCATTAACTAGAAGAAAACTCAAGCGCTGCAGACGTGGTGGGAAAAATAAAAACAAAAACAAAACAAAACAAAAAAAGGAAAAACAAATCTCGATTTAAACCAGAATGTAAACCCACCAGACTTCCACAAACAAAACCTACGAAGGCTTCCTGGGAAATATGAACTTTATGCAGCCTCTCAAAAGGGAACACAAATGAGAATGGAGATGCGAGCGCCGAGCTGTCTGCTGACTCCAGGCTCGTGCGGTGTTTGTTGCTTTTTAGCAGTTGGGACCTGGAGAGAAAACACAGTGGAGATACCTCCTGGAAAGTTCCTTCACTTTGTATCTCCTTTCATTTTCTCTTTCTCTGTTTCTTCTTCTCCTACCTCTTTTCTTCATCTATATACATCTGAGTTTCTCTCACGCCTCTCCCTCTCTCTGTGTTAGCAGCGAGCTGGTGATGTCCTGGGCTGGAGGCCAGAGCCTGATTCCCAGTGCCCGTGGTGGAGAGCGTCACAGGCAGGGCCGGCTCCTTTGATAATGGGCTCCAGATGTTCCATTGAGCAGCCTGGGCTCATTGTCACAGCAGGCCATGGGTGCTCTCTGCACGAAGGCCCGTACTGCCCCTATTGTTGCTATTCAATTACACTCCATTAGCAAAAGTGGCTTGATAACTGAGTTCATTTGGGTTCTGCAGCATAATAGAGGGTGGCAAGCCTTCTTAGCATACGGGAAATCCATTGATATCGTCTTCTTCTTGTGTGTGAAAAATTAATAGGGATTTGTGCTGTTGTGAATGAAGTGCGGGATGTAAACACTGTCCATTTGCATTGTTGTGGTTAAACAGGAGGCAGAGTGAGGCCGCCAAATGTTTGGCTGGTGTGTGGGCTGATTCAAACTGGAACTGGACAGCGCTGCTGTAATTAACATGATCATTAATTATCCTCTTGTATCGTGATGGTTTCATGCTCATAGTGAAACTAACTAACAATTCACATGGTCAAATGATAAAATAGTGCCAGGTCTTTTAACCCTTTAAACTACAGGCTTATTATTCAGCTATTTGTCTTGCTATTCACAGTTTTTAATCTCAAAACCTATCATTTAGGAAGTACTATAACTGATTCAGTAACTACTGTGAAAAACTGTAAGCAGAGGAAATATGGAAATCAAATAACACTGACAATTGTCCTGTTTAAGTTGGTATTAGTTGAAAATTCTCAAACAGCCTGTTAGTTGCAAATTCCCAAACAAGGCTTCAGGAGCTTACCTGATAAAGAAATGACAGGTTACCTCTCACAAAGCAATAATTAACAGCTTTCAATTCATCCACAAAGACATTGTCTATTCAATGTGCAGGCCAAAACTGGCTGAGCGCTCACATTAGCATTCAGCAGAACAAAAGGGACAAACAATCTAGAAATTATCAATGTAATGCCCTAATGTACAAAAGCCCTTATACTGACGACATCCGAGCGCCTTCCCACAACCTTCTATTCTAGGCCCCCATTTACTTAATTAGGCAGGTTTCTTATTCTGCAGGTAAGCAGGGTTTTGGCTCAGTTGTGGCTTTTTGCAGGGTAGTGGGAGCAGGACGCAGGCACTCACCTCTCCCTCTCCAGACGCATCCTCTGCATCTCCTCCTCCGTGGCCTGGGTGTCCTCCATTTTGTTCTTGCTTGAGCCTTTGCGCTCCATCTTGTCTCCTGTTCGTTCGTCTTTGCGGTGTTTGCCAAACCTGAAAAGAGGATTAGAGGTCTAGAGTTACTGATGTTTTGCTATACAGTCCAAATCTTTACACGTAGATATAATGATTTACATAACATTCAAAGTGCATTTTGAATGCACTTTGGTGCATCAACAGGTTACATTTTTTCTACTAGTAACACAATGATAACATTTTGTCAAACTCAAAACATAATAAAATATCTCCTCTTCTGCTTACAAATACATATGTGGTACAGTTTAAAGGTTTACACAGTTTCTCTTCTTGTTTCAATGTGCAACAAGTGAGAAATCATTAATATGAAAATTAAAACATGCTTTTAATATCACCAGCAAAACTGCGACTTCTAAGTCTAGTCTATGCAGGCCTGTGCTGCTACTGGGCAAGTCATATTCCATCATTAATAACATGCTTCAAATGGCTTAAGGAAAAGAAACTGGCATGCTGCGTGACTTATCAAGATTGGGTCTGAGCAGGTGCGACATCTAAGATATGCCCCCTCTGTGAAACGAAGTTGCAAAAAGTAGCACAACCAATGGGAGCAGAGTTCATAAAGTACAATCAACTTTCAATACCAGCTTATTTTTCCTTCTGTCAAGTCATTGCTTTCCTATTAACTACAGCTTAAATAAATCTACAGCTCGCGCTTCAATAACAAGTTCTCCTGAACCCCCCCATCCCTCCTCCCGCCAAACCCCACATCCACACTGTTAGCTTTCAGAGACCTGTCAGCTTGAGGATCAGTTCCAAGCAGGCGGATGCAAATAGATCCAGAATGGAAAATAAGCTCAGCTACTCAGCCTGCCAGCATCATTCGCAACTTTCTCTCTCTGGGACAGATGGAAGTGTGACGGTTTTAATGACAGACTGACACAGTGAATCTACCGCAGATTTGACGAGAGGCGGCAATTCTGGCTAATGGCACTAAACTGGAAGGTAGAACGGTAGAACGACCGGAGAATACATTTAAGAACAATCTCAGTGGTGGAGGTGCAGTTCTTCTTAGTGGAGAAATGCGGAAGTTCTTTGTGTCCACGTTTTAGTAACAGATTGGTGTGCCTGTGTCTGTGCATGAGACTCCAAAGAAAACATACAACCCAATGTAGTCTAACTCTTTTCTTCACTGATTTACATCTTAATCATTCTTCCTTCCTCAGGCTTTGGTCTCAGGTCAGGATGTGGTATAGACTGGCTGCTCACTCAGTGGAACACTATTTGATGTTGGCCTTCAGGCCAGGGCAATTATCACTGTCGGCCCTTTGGACCCCAACCGGCACCATGCAGTGAGGAAGCTGTCTAGAGATACAGGGCTCCTTCAAGACTTCCTCATGATGTCTTTTCCTCTAGAATCTTCCCACACTGGTGGCAGCTGTGGCTCAGAGGGTACAGGAAGTGATGACTGTGGTCAGCCACAATCCCCTCATGCCATTGACAGACTCATCACACTGACCAACGTTACAATGGTGCTATAGATTTTGTTCTAAGTTGTGCTTGTGCATCCGTATAAGGACGCATGTTTTTGGGTGTAAGAGGGTTTCATTTAAAGGACGGAGGAATTATTGATGGCAGTAATGAAATCTCTGTAGAGACACGGCGATAACAGAATACGTATGGATTTGCAAAGTATGAGTACGAATTGGTCAGCTCAATAAATGTAATCATTTTCATTGATTCTGTAGCTTTCTCGTGATGCCCCTGAATCACGTAAAGCACGAGCGCACTTTGATTATAAAAAAAACCCCATTCAATCACTGACAGAAATCCATTTCTATTTCCAACCAGTGAAACGGTTATGCCAATTGCCGGAGAGCAAGCCCCATCCAAGTTACGCTGCTTCCTAACCACCATAAGCCATGTTTGTTTTCTTTAACTCCCAAGCCATGGTTCAGCGGAGACAGCAGGAGAACAAACTTTCCAGTCAAACTTGATAGAATTACTTCAGATAGGGTTGACTTAAGGCAGCTAAATTGAATATATTCATGAAATGGGAAACCCTTTTCCCCAAATATGTTTATTGTTCTGCTTTATGAGCAAACCCATCGGCTAAATGACTTCCCCTGGCCACACGGTAGTAGGGTGGTCTTGGTCAGGTCAAAAGGACTGCAGGCGATTTTCTTTGGTTATGCAAGAAAAGAAGGTCCAACCAGCAGCTTTCATCCCTTTAATGCTGTACATTACCTGATTAATTAATCAACAAATGGCTCTGGTCTAGGTACAGAGGTCCACCATGTGAATACTAATAACAGTGACGGTCCTATCTATCACCCCACTCGCTGACAGCTTCCTGCCGTACTTCCCAAGGACTTTTTCATTAACTCTCCTTCAATGCATTCTTCTTTTCACCGCCTCTATCACTCCTCCACCCACCTCATCTTTCTATTCAAGTGGCAGAGAAAGACAGACAGGGGTGGGGTTGCATATTTTTACAGCTTTGTGGGAAATCAACATCAATAAGTCAGTGAGCTGAAAGAGTTTCAAACTCCTTGACTCTCCCAAACGTACAGAAAAGCATAAGTAGCCTCAGCATAACCTGCAATCTGAAGAAGTTTTGTTTTTGCATGCTACGAGGGCTAGAGCAGGCGTTCATTTATAATAATTTTAACTAGCTAATTCTTTTAGTAGTTTAACCCTTGCTATAAAATCCTAAGAGAGCAGACATCAATTTGCAGATGAAATAAAGCGAGACAGAATTTGTCCCCAAAGAGCATGTATGGTGCTTTTTCATCTCCTCATGGCTTCAGGCTTTAAGTCTAATTGCTATTACCAAATGGAGTGTGTCTGATGAACATCAAGGCTGGGTTTTATTGACACTGGACTGCTCACGGTGACCCCTGAATCCAGACGTAGTCTCAGCCATCATTTGCTTCAAAACATGCAGAGCAATGCAGTTTCTCCCACACCAATACAAACAAGAACACTCATAAATCCTAGTTTACATAATTGCTAAGACTGAAAGAGGCTTATACTGCTGACACTGAAAGGTAGCAAGCACTGGGTAGCATAATGCTAACTGCAGCCTTCTAGTTTTCTGTTAACAATGCAGGCAAGTTAAGATGAAGCATCTTTTTAAAAGAACACAACCCACATCCTTCGGCATATTACAAAATCTGCAGTACGACAAAAGATACTGGTGCAAAATATTCCCTAATTTGGGTTAAATGACTGGCAATGTGATTGATATTGTAAGGACTAGCAATTAAGGTACTTCTAATGTTTAACACTCATTAATATCTGACTTGTAATGTGTAAAAGTAATAAAAGAACTGAAGAGGATCTCATTTGAGCACAAGGTAGCAGGCACTGGCTAGCATACTGACTGGATCCTACTAGTTTTGTATCATTACTAACAATGCAGGAAAGTCTGGACAAAATGTCTTTTCAAAAGAATGTAACCAACATGTTTGAGCATGTGCTGAAATCTGTACCTAAAGTATGACACAATCAGACTCAGGTGCTAAATATGCTCTAATTAGGGCTAAATAAACTGGTGATGTGATTGATACCACAATTAAAGCACCTGAAAAGTTCAAAACTGATTCATATCTAATCTGTAATGTGGAAATGTAGAGACAAAACTTTGAGGAAGATCTAATTTGGACTCAGCACAAACTATTTCATCAGCTGAAGGACAGATAAAGACAACATCGTCTCCTCCTTTTGTTGCTCACTTGAATGAGTTATAGTGGATGTTGGTTTTGGCTGCTCTCTCTGCTGGCAGGGTGGCAGACAGGCTGGTATAATTCAGTGTGTGAGTGGTCTTTGGCAGGTCAGTGAGAATGCACACAGTCATCCATATAGTCACAAAAAGGTACTGATTGAGTCTGGCTTAGAGTGAATAACAAATGAACACACTGGCCATCCAGGAAGGGGACTGGCCCAGAGCTTTATCACTTTTTTAAGGAACCTTAGGGACACTGTGTACCACTGCAATAGCAAGCAGAGACATGAGGGCATAACAGGACCCTGAAGAATAAAAAGGTAGGAAGCACTCAACTGCAGCACAAGCATAAAGGTGAAACCAGCATGGGCTGAGGCTACATACAGCATAAAGTTTAACAAGGAGCCAAAACTTGAAAATACAGAAAGAGAATACGTAACATGCTTCAAATGTTCAACTGTTTAGCTAATGTACACTTTTTATTAATGTGAGTCCAGATTATAACTGAATATACCTAGTCCTAGCTATTGTTTCACTTATTATCCCTTTTTCTTTTTATTTATTATTATTCTTTTTATTTATTTTATTCTTTATATTTTATTACTGACAATTTACTGTCCTACATCTTCTATTTCTTTATTTATTTCATTATGGTTTTTTTTATTTATTTTATCCTTATCTGATCTGTTATTTCTTAAGTTACTATATTGTTAGAATTTTAATGATTTATCTTTTTTTTTTAATTAAATTTTACTACTATGATTATTATTTTAGCATTTGATCTGTTTTTATTATCCAACTTATCAGTCCCTGATTTCTGTTTTGGCTCGGCTACGTTGTAAATGAGGGTCTCCCCCAATGTATTCAGAGTTTAAATAAAGGTTGACTGATTGATTGATTGATTGATTGTCTGTTTGATTGATTTATTGATTGATCGATTGATTGATTCCATTTACACTTTTCACAAGCAGCATCTCCGGCATGAGCAGACGAGATCCGGATTCACTTTCGCCATGTAAAAACCACATCAACACATACATTATTTCCATTTTACTTCAACTAAACTTCTGATGAATTAGCTAGTTAAAATACTAAAGCAAACATGGTTTCCCAACTGTTTCTACCATGTATTATTTGTTGTCAAAGAACAAAAGAAACAGTTTGAAATAGGCATAGAAATTGCCGGCATTGGCAGAGACAAAAAAGCTGTCTTACAAACCGCTTGTAACTGACGCATTTTAAACACATTCCACTTACACATGTTCAATGTGGTCAAAATCCATCTAGCACCATCACTGAATGAGGTCTGATTGCAATCCCATCACACCGCCTTCTGGGTATCGTTACACCTGGCTTTTAATGCTATCAAGTGAAATTGGAAAAAGATCCAATCCCCTAAAACATGCTGGTGCAAGTCGTCAACAGCCTGTGTTAAGAAGTGTTAAAATTAAAGCCATGGTTTGTCCAAAAATCTCATTTCCACAATGTTCCCTTTAAGCCACAAGTGGCTGATCAGGTAAGACATATTGATTCTTTAGTTGATTCTTTAGGCTATTGTAGCTAACAAGTAATGGAAACTTAGAATGAACCAATTATTATAACTAACCATTGTGTAAACTGCGAGCCAAGATTACTACACACTTGTAAAAAACTTGTTCAGTAGTTGTTCAGTAATCTGAACACACCTGCTTATGTGCTTTCTGACACTGTTTCACATAGTGTTTTCTATAAAAATGCATAGAAGTGAGGACAAAGTTCAAATTTTCAAGTTTCAAATGTCATCTATGCCATTTATGCTAATTAATGGCTATAAGCTTCCATAATTTCTTAGTAACACTAGCGCAAAAAACTAAACAAGCAAACTTTGGAAATTAAGTATGCCTTGAAACCACATCTGGGGAGGATGGAAAATTCTGAAAATGTTTTCATTTGTTCACCAAAACATTGATTAAAAATATATTAGCATTAGCATTAGGTAAAACATTCAGTAACTTGCTGGTCAACAAAAAAAAAAAAGACAACCAGGTCCGAAACACTGCCAACACACTGTACGTAAGAGAGCAGACTGTGTGTGTGTGAGAGAGAGAGGCCTGCAGGGGAGAGCATGTCTCCTCACGTCTCTTCAGGTAGCTCTTAATATGCCATTCACACACACTACCATTCAGTTCATCATAAAGTGTGGTGCGCGGCAGCCTCCAGTGCACAAAAACACAGTTTAATGGGCCATCACTAAGCATCACACACCCCCAGCCACACTGACAGCTAGGACTAATGAATACCAAAACACCTGCCGGCTTCAAAACAAAAGAGGAGAGGAGCAGGTCTGATGGTGCTGGGCTTGGAGGACACACACGTACATGCAACCACACTCTCACACAGGAATTTATATACATGCTTAGGTCATAAATACACACTCACAGGCCACTTTATTAATGACCACCTTGTATCCACACTCAGGGTATCTACACTTACCCTGAACAATGTTTTGTTCCAAACCATTTTACAGCTGATCTTGGTTGCTAAATTGCATTCTGTTCATTTCTGGCTAATTCCAGGTTGTTTGGCTGTTCCACCATCACAGCTGTCGAAAGAAAAGCTTGCTTAGGGGCAACAACACGTCTAGAATTTGATACAGGCCTGCTGTCACATTCTCCCAGACAATCTGACCAAATGGGCTGCGGGTCAGATATTAACTTATAGACGTTATCTAATGTGTTCATTTTCCAGGAATGCGGGAAAAAATCGATTCTTAGATGCATCGCGATGCGGACGTGAACGATTCTGAATCGATTCATGAATGTCAAAAATTATTTAATTTATAACGTAATGTTGACGGAACGCAAAAGGCGGAACTTGGAAGTGGGTAAGTGCAGCGCCCGGACAGTTGGTGGTGGCACACAACAAAAACACACATGGAGTGAGAAATACGACCGGCTCCTCTGCATTAAAAAGCCAGGTTAGATCAGGAGTCACAACCCAAATGATAAGAAGAGCCATTTTGTCCTTTCAGCAAAAATCAAACCAGCCACCAGGTTAGATCGAGTCACAACACAAATGATAAGAAGAGCCATTTTGTCCTTTCAACAAAAATCAAACCAGCTTGGGAGCCACAACATTAATCACAACCCAAATGATAAGAAGAGCCATTTTGTCCTTTCAACAAAAATCAAACCAGCTTGGGAGCCACAACATTTTATGTCCAGTATGTGTCAGTATGTGATAATGTCCTAGTTTAGGCTAAACAATAAAAAAAACAAGAGCGCAGATTTACTCTGCTCTGTTTTCCTCCCCTTTCCCCTCAGGAAACTTTTATTCAAAACTAGAGCAGCTTATTGTAAAATGTCTCTCAGCGTTTGACTATTTTACGAGGCTGAAGTCGCTTCTCACTCTCCAGCTTCTTGTTCGGTTTTTCCCGTTCCACCTTAAATTGTGACTCAGGCGCCGAATGTAAATGCGACACCATTTAAGGTGGAACGGGAACATTCGAAAGAGAAGCGACTTCATCTTCGTAACTGTTTACTGTTTGACAGTCTCTCGTTGCAGGTTTAACGTACCAGGAAACCAACTGCGCTGCTTATAAATGCGAATAACGCATCGTTGCTAGGTGACCTGCAGTCTACACGCCAGTTCTCAGTCGTTGAGAAACAGGGCTTTCGCACTATGCTGCACACGTGCCGTCTCGAAGACATTTTACTGACACAGCGATTCCCCTGCCCCACTCTCTACAACGAGACAAAAACTGAAGTTAAAAAATCACTAAAGAAAACTGGTAGGACGGCTGTAACGTGCTGCGTGGTCATCCATTACCACTGGATCTTATTTCAGCGTAACTGCGCATTTTATCGCAGATGAGTGGCAGCAGCGCCTTATGTGCTCTAAACAAAAGCAGTGAATGAGAGCCTTCCAGTTCACTTGCCACATCACTTCCATTTGATTCATTATGGATCATTGCAAATACTTTGGTTTAAAAGTACCAAGTCACTTTAAATAACAACACTAAGTCACTTAGTCACTTTAAAATGTATATTT
>JAILXH010292624.1:13568-23997 GCA_023558415.1 Piaractus mesopotamicus | reverse complement strand
ATTAACTGTGATGAAAGCATTAGTTAAGTATTAATACATGCTTATTTGTGGACCAGTATTGTAAAGTGTTACCGAATATTCTTTCTAGGCCTGACCATTTTTTTTAACATGATGCAAATGGCTCTCAAAGTGAAATGCACTGCAGTTTTCAAGGCATCCAAACTGCTGGGCATCTGTTGTGATGTGCAGCAGTGAATGCACATTGTAGACTTAGGTCTCTCTATAAAGTGTCCTTCCCGTTTCCACAAAGTACACCAAAAGTTTGTGTGCATATGACCCATGGGTCCGCACTAGCTCTGGGTTAACTAATATGCACAAAGCAATGCTGAAGGTCAAAAAGTGCTCAAAGAGGTCCCCTGGTAAGACTCACTTCAAAACAATCTTACCTGTATAAAGAGCAAACTGTCGGAACTCAGTTGTTTTCCAGCGGTCAATCTCCTGCAAACCCCTTAGCTTTCTTGCAAAGTAGTCAGTAATGCTTGATTTTAGTCTTTCCAGACAATCACTGACACAGGCCATATCTTCAGGTGCCATATCTTCTTCTTTCCTCTTGTCTGCAAAACCAGTAGTTTCTTCATCACGCCCAGGCAGCACTGGTGCATGTAGTCAGCAGGAAAGGATTTGATTATGTCAATTGGAAGGATGGAGAAAGGAGAGATATGCTCCTGTTGATGTTGTTCTGGTTGCCAGCCTTCTCTAAATGATTGATCAGTCCTCAAAGTGAGGTTGTCATCTTCAGGATAGGTCATCCCAGAGTCCTTTCTGGGTACACTTATCACATCTGTAATACCCAGAAAACTGCTTTACACATTTTGCCATTGCCTTGGCTAAAGCATCACAGGTGATACATCATAGTTGAATTTTTAAATGCTTGTCATTCCACCACAGACCATCTTCAATTACTTTTGCCAATTCTTGTATTGTATCATTGACAAAATCTGTGTTTTTTGGTATGGAAGAAGCAGTAGCAAGGCAGAGAGGAAAAATGCACTTTGGTGACAATTTAATTGAACACAATACTGGCCAGAGGTGTTTGTTACAACTTTTAAAGAGAGGCAGACCATCAATGTTGAGGGAAATGTCGACTAATTGTAGTTGTTCTGTCACAGCTGAAGGGTATCTACTCAAGTGTTTGGAAAGCTGATCAGCAACATTCAATCTTATTTTCTCCACACCATTGCAGTGGAGGGGAGATCGGAATGCCCTTGTCTTTTAAGCATTATGTTTCACCTGAATAATGTCACAGCATTATGTTTCACCAGAAACATGCTAGCCCATTCTGACAGTTCGTCCTTAAGTGTGGGTGTAATGTCTTCTTCACTTGCAGAATCTGCCAGTTTGTCATCTGGAAACATATCAGTGATGTTCTCAAAATGATGGCTGTGTCCAGCACCTTCACTTGCAGCAACACTGGCCAGTTCTGAGTCATTACTTTCACTGACCACAGATGTGGTGACTGTCTTGTTATAAGACCTTGACACTCTAGCCCAAATTTTATTATACTGCCTCTTCCATTGCCTAACTGTCATCCAATGACTGTGCTGGTGTCTCTGATGAATTAAGATAGGTAAGAAGGTTTGGCTGTCATAGCAGACAGTTGATATATCCTAAACATGAAATACATGCAATATCTAAGCCAGTTTAGAAGGAGTATCCCCACTTCCTATTAATCTCATTATGATTACCAATTTTTAGAGGGTGTGCAAGAGAGGCCACAATGAACAGGAGTGAATGGAGCTAAATTGTTACAAATACTGGTGTAGTCAATCATGCAGGAAATTCATTTAAATTTTGAAAAGTAAAAAGATGTTTAAAATTAACATGAATCAATGAATTGAATTGATCATGTCTTCAAAACATGTTTGAGGAGCAGGATTCTATCTGATTAGTTGGTGAGCTGACTTCCTTCATAAGACCAAAGTCCAGGAGGGAAGTACAAGGTCTTAATTGGGGTAGAGAAAAGCATTCTGACTTTATCATTAATTATTCCAGACGTCCAGTACACTGGATTTTTTTTTTACATTTTTACTAAAGCAGGAGGTACACTGAAGGAAAATATTGGGACAGTGATGTGAAATGAGTATTTTTTTGTTATACAGAGCATTCATGGCCACATCTACCATATGGATGACCTGGGGGCAAATGTTGCTGCCTTAAACCTGGTGGACAGTGGCATCTATAAATGATAATTTTGCCCTCTTATTTGACATGCATCGTGACTTCATGGATCCTTGTGCGAGCGCTGATGCCCTCAACCCCCGCATCCGTTTTGAAAAAAATCAGATAACGAAAAAACAAATTTTCTTTTCTTTGTATTCCATAAAAACATTATTATTCTTATTATTATTATTGTTGTTGTTGTTGTTTTGTTATTGTTGTTACTACATTTATTACATAAGGTGTTGAGTGGTGTATTCCCAACACTGCTGTGTGACTACAATGAATGGTGATACCTGACACAACAGGCAGCGCTCTGCAGAGTTCAATAATTTTTGGATTACTGATGTAACAATTTTCTTTCGTGACTCATAGACAGCAGCAACAAGACCTGCACAAACAAGACAGCAAGAAGCTACTTAAGGAGAACGAGGACATATCCAAGCAGATGGGCAGTCATTCTTTTGTGCAGACATGTCAAAACCTTAAGGCCTTTGATGGCGTTGCGTCCCGCCATCACCTTGCAGCGTCGAGTAGCATCTTATATGAGACAGAACAGAGTTCAGTTTCGTGACATAGGAAGCGGGAAAGTGAGAATGTTGGTAAACAAGTTAATTTTACACTCTACTCATATAAATGTAATAAAATAAAACTTTCGACATAATTTACCACGTTTGGCATCAGTTTACTATCTCCTCTGACTTGCTGTTTTTGAGTTAAAAGGTGGGAGTTTAAACTAGACTAGTAACATTAGCTGAGTGTTTGTTTATCTAAAATCTGACTGCCATTCTCGGTTCAAGACCGAAGTGAAGTTATGAGGCAGAAGGCTTTCGGCTATAACCCCATAATGCATTTAGGAACACCTGAAACCAGGTTCAAATTGACCTGGCTGATTTGTGATGACATCAGAAATGATCTGTCAAAGCATTAAAAACGCCTACATCTCAGCAACTTTAACTTTCCATATGTGCTGGCTGTTTGAGCCACAGACAAACAAAGTATACTTTCACAATTCGGCCTGGTCAATTTGAACCTGGTTTCATTCATCTGGGTGATCAACTTTTAGAGTTAAACACTTCAGATAATAAAGATTTCAGAAAATAAAAATTTGAGTGTGGAGGATGGTGCAAGGACGTAAAAAACGCACCATGATAAAAAAAGGAGCATCCACCATATATCCACCACTATACATAATATTTTGAAAAGATTCAGGGAATCTGGAGAAATCTTAGTCCATGCAGGGCAAGGCCGGAAACCACTGCTGAATGTGTGTGATCTTCAAACCCTCAGACGGCACTGCACGAGAATGGAAGGAGTACTTCAGGAGTACTTTGGAAAACCATTGTGAGTTAACAGTCGCTACATCAAGAAATGCAACTTCAAAACTCTATTATGAAGGAGAAAGCTGTACATCAATTTTATGCAGAAACATTGGTGAATTCTCTGGGCCTGAGCTCATCTCAGATGGTTTGAAAGACAATGGAAATGTGTGCTGTGGTCACACGAGTCCACGTTTCAGCTTGTATTGGAGAAAAATGGATTTCATTTTTTCATTCCAAAGATGAAAGGGACCATCCAGACTTTTGTCAGTGAAAGGTGCAAATGGCAACATCTGTCATGATAGGGGGCATCAGTGCCCATGGCATGGGTGACCTGCATATGTGTGAAAGGTACCACTGATGCATTTATTGGGATTTTAAAGAGACATATGCATCAAGACAACGTCTATTCCCTGGAAGTCCATGGTTCTTTTACTAAGACAATGCCAGGCCTCATTCTGCATGTGCTCCAACAGCATGGCTTTATAGACACAAAGTGTGTGTGCCTTACAGGCCTGCCTGCAGTCCAAATCTGCCTCCTATTGAACACGTATGGCACATCATGAACAGCAGAATCAGACAACAACAACCACAGATTGTTGAGCCAGAGCTCAATGAGTTCTAAGCATGAATGGGTAAAAATTCCACTTACAAAACAGAGTGGTAAACATGGCTCTGTCCCAGCTTTTTTTTTGAGTGTGTTGCAGGCATCAAATTCTAAAATTATTTTAAATAAGTTGGTCAGTGAAAACATTGGAAATCTTTTCTGCATAATTTTGTCCGTTAATATAGATTCAAGACAATTAACAAATCACAGATTCTTGTTTTTATCGCATTTTACAAAATGTCCCAACTTTTCTGGAAATAGGGTTTGTATTTTAAGGATTAGACAGCTGGGATAGGCTCCAGCGCCCGGCTGCGACCCAGAAGGATAAGTGGTTTAGATGATGTGTGATGATTTTAAGGATTAGGGCTAATTATATGCAATGCTCACATCAAATATCATAGAATGATCCCATTAGTCTTATAGAATGACATGTCACTGTTCATTCACGCTGTGCACTTCTGTTTTCTTCAGTCTCAGTCCACTCACTCTTAGCCATCACTACATAACAGTTTTAACATCAACTCTGAGAAAGATGACGGTCATCTTATGAGGCATCCATAAGGAAGTCAATTCCATAACTCCAGACACTGTGGGATCTCTCAATGATCTTGTCAGCTACCATTAAAGCAGTGACCACTGCCTCATCTGTGAAAAAAGAAAATCAAACATTTATCTGTTTTAACCTGACGCATCCTGTGCTTTTAAATCAATTTAGCATGCATACCATTGTAATGTAAAATGCAAAAGAATCTGAAATCATGATAACTGTTGTTGTTACTATTATCATCTGTAATTGTATCATAATTAATATCTGAATTAGCTGATCAACTGGAAGTTACTGACTTTTGATGACTGATTTGCCACTTTTCTCTGCTCTATGTCTGACCAGTATTGCAATATTGATTTAAATGCAGTTATCTTCTATAAATCAACATAAATTACATTTTTTTTTTTGGCCAAGACGACCAGAATATCCACTTTTTCTAGCTTGAGGCGCTTGAACACTGAGTGAGCAAGACTATTATTTAGTGGTTATCACAAATAGCTCATGCGTTGGTCAACTCATCTACAGGCAGTTCATAAGCTTTGTATGATTTGTTGAAATTTCCTCATTTAAACCTTGCTAATATATATTTTCCATAATAAATATTGCAGCTCCTGCGGTTTAAATATAAAAGCGATTTATATGTCAGGCCTAGCTGTAGCACGAACAGTAACATTCCACCCTTCATACTGCATCATTATTTAATTTTCTAATGTTATGTGAACATAACTAAAAAAACAAACCCTGGTTACGTCCCTTTGCTTGTTGGAATCTTCTAAAGACACATGGGAACACAGCAAAATTTGTCCCTGATGCAGCACTGAACGGAGGTTTCCTGACTGGGGCAGAAGTGACCGGAAAAAAAAAAAAAGGAAAAAAACACAGTTCATATTGTAATTACTGTTCACGTAATCGAGTTCCCAAACATTTTCACTGGGTTTTCATTACTACCCTAGGCAGGTTGATAACAGGTTGATAGCTCTTTGTACTTCTATCGAGAGCTATCATCTTTCACCTTTACCGTTACTGCCAGGTTAGCACATTAAATAAGCACAGTAATACAACAGTGACCACTACTAAGTAACGTTTGATATTGTTTGCCTAAAAGGAACTTAACAGATACACCATCACGTTAAATTTCTAAGACTAATGTACCTAAACTCGTTAAAGGGATTAACCAGGGTTGCCAGGTCCACCAAAACTCTCCAGCCCAAAGTGTACTTAAAACCTTCCCACCAGAAGCTGAAGCTAGCTCAAAATTTAAAGTATTTAAATGAGTTGACCAATGCATGAGCTATTTGCAAACAAAACTGTAAATTGCATATATGCAATACTATGCAAAATTCTCAATGATATGTATTATATGTAAGTCTATTGATCTGGGCAGTAAATGTTATTATTAAAAAAAAACATTAAATACAAACACACAAATAAAGAATATATTATTTTTAACCATTTAATACCATCCAATGCATAGGCTGAATCTCACATGACTCCCTACTCCCTACATAATGCATAACATAGGCCTCAACTTATAGCTCCTGCACTCAAACACTGCATACTGTCTATAAAAAGAGATACTGTGATTCAACCACCTGCACACAATTCACTGCAAGACATTCAGAGCAAAAGAAGCCAAAACTCTGCAATTCACATAGTGCACTACACATACAGGAGGCAGGAATCTGAGATTCAGCACTAGCTTATCTGATCAATCCTTCATTAAATTAAATCAGGAGTGCTGGAATTTAACAAATTCATGCAGTGTATTCTTCTAACCAGCATATTAATAACCAGCAAAAACACCTTTACTGACAAGATTAACTGTTTTAAACAATGTTCTAGACTGCCTGTGACTTTTGCACAGTACTTTATTTAAGGTACTTTACCTCAGACATTATTTCACTAAACACTATTATAATATTATAATATTATAATATTATAACTTGTCCAAATACTGCTGATAGATGTCAGTAAACTTTTAGGTTTCTCCTTTGTTTCTGTTTGCATTTACTTTTATAGCTAATATTTACTCCATCCCTGTCTCTCTCTCTCTCTATCAGTTGTACTCTACTGTACCTGCCTGTGTGTCCTCAAGTTTATGGCTGTTCAAACACTCATACGGTGATTCCTCGGCCGCGGTTAATTCTTAAAGGAGCCCAAAACACCAAAACACCGCGACTTTCAAAACCTCACTCACGACCACATTTTCAAACGAATCCAATTTGGCGGGAAAACCGCGAACCTCTCTCTGCCTGCGCTCTCTGTCATCGGGTTTACAACTATTCACACCTACGACGATTCGTTTATATGCTCATAAGGCCATTCATTTTCTACTGTCGTTTCTACCGTCGTTTCTACCGCCGTTTTCAAACGAGCCATATTTGGCGGCGAAACAGCGACCCTGGCAACTCTGAGGTTAACTCTTCAGCTGTGTTTTGATAACGTTAAATCCGTACACTTAGTCAACTTAGCTTGCACTAAATCACTTAAGTTAGCTTACTACTATTAGCTTACTGCTACTAAGACTGCTATTCGTAATAAAGAAACTAAATGCAAAGTAAGCCTTTTTCACTCGCAGCAAAGCAGCAGGTATGTGAAAAAAAGTCAGGGAAGGTGATTTTGGATGTGAAGTTCGAAAGGCAGATAGTTAAGGTTTGTTCTAACAAGTGAGACAGATATTGTCACCGGATTTTTTCACCTAACCCTGTGTTCTCAAGGGAGAGTATGTGCGAAGTGGAGCTAGCGCTAACATTAAGCTAACAGGTTCAACAGACATTTTCACCAGTTACTAACAGTAATAACAGACTGTCTGAAGATTTTAGCTACCTAACGCTAACAGGGTCCACCACATTGTTCTGTTTTTGAAAAAGTTTTTTTTTTCGTTTGTACCAGTCTATACTGTTTATACCAGCCGGACGCTTTCATCTGCTACTGTTCCTCAACTCTACCAAGGCCAACTGATTTAGTGATCAAGTGATTAGTGCTGCAACAAATTTCCGAAAATTAAGAATTTATTTGGAATAAGTCTTGTTAAGGTATCTTGTTTTTCAGAAAAAGAGGAGGTATGCTAATGATCCATTGGCATTGCTTCATTTGCTAGCAAGGTGCATACTGTATATTGGCTAGCTAGCATTGTAGTTAGTTAGCTAGCTAGATAAACATCTCGAGCAGAACTTTTGCGCTCGAAACGTGCACCCTACATGCTTTCACATGAGTCAAAAAGTACAAAAAAAAGGAGCAGGATTTCTTGTGGTGGCGCACGTGTAGGCTTGGTTTACATTTATCCATGCATTAATGCTATTTATGTTGGTAATTGTATTGCCATTTCAAGTGAAAAGTTGGCAGTGCATTTGTATCATAGCTACAGAACTATAGATTCAGATATGCGTGGTGTCAAGTCATGTTTTGCTTAAATGTGTGGTCTGTCACTTTCTCATCAGGAATATAAATTGTGTGGTTTGAGCTTTTTCAAGAGTTCTTCTCCCAGCTTGAATATTCAAATGTTATGTTGATGTTATTGGTTATGTCATACACACCTAGCTAATCAAGAGGGGACAATTATCTAAATGTAGTTAATGTTACATTCTCGGAACATTGATTAAAGTACAGCTATAGTGTTAAACTTTTCTTTTTTTTTTTATTTCAGTGTGTTACCAGTCAAAGGGAGAGATGCCCTGGAAGTGTAAGTATTGTACTGTTAACTGTGAAAAGAGAGCACAACTATTTAAGCATTATAGATTAAAACATGGAAGTTATGCAAGAACGGAAACATTTCCTTGTTTATATGAGGAATGTGTTTGTGCATTTAAATCAATTAATGCGCTAAAATTACACCTAGCCCGCCTTCATTCCAAAACTTTGGATAACCAGCCACGTGTAGATGAATCAGTCACGTTTTGCTATCTGTCATGTGGGTTCACTGAGTCTTGTTCTGAAGCTGATTACTTTACTCACCTGCATACTGTACATTTTAAAGTAAACCATAAAGTCAGGTGCCCTTTTAAAGACTGTAACTTTGAGACCAGTGTGTACTCTACTTTTAAAGCGCACAAAAGTAAAGTACGCAAAGTGCATAGCTGGAAGAAGTTTAAGTCAGAAATTATTGGCTGTGTAAGCAATGACAGTGATGCAGTTCAGGAGGAAATGTCACATGTTGAAGATACAGATAATTTAGAAGAGGTGAGCGAAGAAGCCAGTGAGCGTGATCTTTGTGACTTAGGAAGACAGCTTGAGCACAACATAGCATCTCTTCTGTTAAAGATTCAAGCAGTATCAGAGAGTTAGCAGGAAGTAGTACAACAGCTTTATCAAATACATACACCGTCACAGTCACTTCTGCATAACAGTTAGAGAAGTATTACAGAAATATTATACTGATGTGAACGAAACAGTAGTGAAATACGTTACCAGCGCTGTATCAGAAACTTGTAGCGACGTGGCTTGTCAGAGGCCGCGTCACGCAGTGCAGGAAGGGTTCGCTTTAAAAGGGAGCGCTCGAAACCGGGTAGAAAACGAATGGCAGTGTGAAACTCACCTACACTGAAAAAAATGAACTTGGCCCTTAGTAAATTTTACATAATAAAATTGTGCATGTTTTTCTCAATTTAGAAAATTCTGAGAAAATTCTGTCATCTTACATTTACAAGGTAGGATATTGTATATTGTCTGTTGTTTGTCATTATGGACATGTAACATATTCATGACATTTACACGGAAAAATACTGGCAAAAACGTAAAGGGAGGACTTAGCATGGCTTAAAATTCGGTTAGTTTAAACCGACGCATATTCAAAGTACACAAAACGTTACTCGCAGTGTTTTAATATAATGTGTCCTTCATAAGTATCTGTCATGTTGAGGTCACTTGAGGTCTTCACTATGTTTGCTCATGAACACAGCCGTTAGCTAACGGTACTGTGGACCTAGCCTGCTAGCTAGCTAGCTAAGTAACGGTGCCATTTTCTAAAGTTCACTGCAGACGAGTGCGTTTAGCTGCTGTGTCATCGTACAAGTACACGGTAAAATATCGTTTAGATGGTTGTAGATGCACGCAACGCAGCGTTGGGTATAACTTTGATGAAAACGTACAGTTAAGGGACAACTAGCATAGCATAAGTTTGTGAGGGGCTCAATTCAACGCATATTCAAAGTAAACAGACCTAGCTACTGTTAGCTAGTTGTGTGTCCTTGACGTGACCTGCAATAATCTTTTCCCACGAAGGAGGCTGTGCTCGCTTCGCCTGTGATTTTGGATGTGATATTTGGGTACTAGGTGTCCACAAACCTGTGTAATTTAATTTCAACATTTGTCCATTTAACACTTAATGCTCTCTTCGATGAACCCAGTTTGCAATGTAGTGTTCCAACATGGACTCTGATACCGTTAGCACAGCTAGCTAGCGTTAGTTAGCTGAGCAAACGTTAGTGTTAGCAGCTAGCTGGCTAACTTAGCTAGTAAACTACAAGCACCAGGGGAAGCAGGTTTAAGATTAATTTCAGTTTTCTGTTCCTTCAATACCAATCGCTCGACTTTGCTCCATCAGAATTGTCAGTGGAGATTTAGTTCGGCACAATAGAATTTGTTAACTTGTTAATTAGTAAGCTAATGCTAACTGTTCAGCCCTGTAGTGGAAAAGTGGTTTATGTTTGCCCATATAACAGCAGAGTGTCACTGGTCATTATTGTAATCAGAATATCATTTTGTGTATAAGACGGTGCACACACACTCACAAATGTATTTTGCTTATGTGACTCCCCTGTCATTGTTACCAAAATGAGGTTTACCTTATGTTTAGTCAAT
>JAILXH010292620.1:17833-28467 GCA_023558415.1 Piaractus mesopotamicus | reverse complement strand
CTGCCTTAAGTGTATAACTCAACATTAAAACGTGTAAAGTGACAGAAAGAACTTTGATTTTAATATTGACTGCTGGTGTTTTTGTAAATAGAGCAACCACTCCCATCTCCTCATATCCCATGAGAACTGTGGTTAACTGACATTACCCCACCTCCCAATCACTAACTAATCCTGTCCTAGCCACTTGCACAGAGTAGCAGGCTAATATCTGCTATTGTTTGTGTGCCACTCCCTCCTAAGATGGTGAAGCAGAAAGCAGGTGGTCACACAGATGCTCTCTCTGTCTCTCTCACTCTCTTCCGGGTCTACATTGCAGTCGGCTGTTTTTTAAGCAGGCATGCACATTCTTTCTTGTGCTCTAGCTTTCTTCTCCCATTCTCAGTAACATTTGGCATCACCTGCATAGCCTCAGTAACAGTCATTAATGATTTGTGTGTGTATGTGGGCAGTGTTTTTAATGAGAGGAATCATAGCAACTCAGTATCCTTGTTTGCAAAACTGCTTTGTCAGCATCACTTCATTTAACAACACGCTTTCCTATTTTCTGATTGAATTCACCCTGAAATGACAGCAAACAAGACAATGCGATTTAATACATTGCATGTGTGAGCTACAGAGTAGATCTTGACTAGCCTATAATTCTGTGCTTTAGTCCTTGTGTAAGTAATTATGGCAAGCTGATGGCGAATATGAGGTATTTAATGCAGCGGAGATGGTAATTAAAGCATTAAAAACAGAGCACAAGGATCTGGGTTAGTGGGTCAGTGCAGAGAAATGGTGAGAGAGACTGGATGCGTCTGTGGTGTTGTATAACAGCTCTGGAGGAGACCAAAGATGTCAGAAACTCAGTATTACAGAGATGTTGCCTGTCTGTATGATTCGCCAGCTCATTTGGCATGGCAACAAAGAAAGAGAAAGAGGCTGTGTTTGTGTCTGTGTGGCAGAAGGAGGGCAGTAGTCCAAATGTAGGGCTTAGCCAACTCTTAGGTGTTGCCTAGATACTTGTCCAAAATGCTCCACATAGTACCGTCTAGCTGCAGTAGATCTACTGATACAATACAGGATTTAAAATCTACAGAACTTTTAAAGTCTTGTACCTGTTGTAAATGGAACAAATATATCTCACAATAGAATGAGTTAATAATGTAGAATATGGTAGGAGATTGAAAAAGTGAGAAAAAAATCACAGCAAGTAAGTCGTTTTACAAATGTGTGCAATGTATTAAACACACTTTTCGTTTCTGTCTCAGGTCTCCGGGTGGGGCAGGAAGTGGTGACGTCATACCCGCAGGTAGCTATGGTGCGTGTTCCTACTCCATGGGTGCAGTCTGACAGTGACATCACAGTTCTGAGGCACCTGGAGAAGATGGGCTGCCGCCTGGTCAACCGGCCTCAGGCCATTCTTAACTGCGTCAACAAGTTCTGGACCTTCCAGGAGCTGGCTGGACATGGAGTCCCACTGCCTGATACTTATTCCTACGGTTAGCATTAAACTCTGACATAAACATTCTTCTAGACATACACACTCCCATGTCGTTGGTGTTGGGCTTTCGTAGACATATAGTCACTATCAGAACAAAACCTGGTATCTCTGCAATGGTAACTGTATTAATCGTGAAATGTTCACACACTGTAAAGAACAGTCTCATAAACAAAGAGCACTACCCTAACTATATCTATAACAATGTGATTTACTTTGTAATGTATTTTGCATACTTATATATTTGTACACAGTATTTAGCATTTGGTATTGCTGAATTGTTTAGTGTTTCATTTCCCGTTGCCTTCCACGCACCCCATAACACAACACAGCCACTTCTGTTGTAACAACTCCAGTGGTGGAAGGAGAACTGAAAAAACAAGTAGGGCAGCTGCTTTGGTCAGCAAAAATATGCACAGACAGCAAGAATGAAGTTTATTGTAAGATGTTTTGTGTGCTGGCCTACTGCATGGCTGTAGTGACTTTCTTTACTAACCTGATAGGATTTCCTAGCAAAAAACATTTCAAATCTTGATGCTGTGGAAGCGTACTGTGATTACTCACAGGCCTAATTATAATTATAAATAATAAAATTCAAGACTGCTGCAAGCAATAATGATTAAACGTGTGTTTGTAAATATGCTTATAGTGGTCAATCGTAAATAGAATTGCACTCCAAGTATTTATTTATTTATTTATTTTTTTACCTTGTTAGTTAGTGATGCTCAAATAAAGCATGAAAATTATTGTTTTTCTGTAATCTTAAATGATGTAATGTCTTCCGCGCATCTTTAAAACATCTAATTTTTTGATTGAGTTAGCATGCACTAGCAGGTGGGGAAAAACATCAAGCGTTGTTTAATGTTTCACCTCCAAGCATCACACAAAAGCGCTCAGCAAGCTCAAAGACTCTCCCTAAAACTGCTTTTCACTGAGAAATATGTCACGGTATGGAAGGAAAATGTGTTACGATTTCAGATTCACGTTGATTTTGTACTTGTCAACTGTCGTGGTTTATAAATGTGTGGGGGAAAAACTGGGGTATGGTGAACAGATCAAGCTTTTATTTTTTTTTTTAACACAAAAAGCATTAGGACCGATTCTGACAAACACCAGATAAACTTAACTGGCAGAGTCTAAATCCTGCGCACGCACACACGTCCACATCCACACATGCGCAGATGAGCATGAGCTGTTTATGTAACAGGGCTCTGTTTGGAGGGAGAGCGGGGAGAACTCATGACTATCTGAATGAAAACAGAGACAGAAAGGCAGCTGCTTTAGTGACGTGGGACTGTCTGACATTTGCTATTTGCTTCCCTGGCTGTCTGCGCGTCTCTCTCATAGAGGATAGAAAAAGCTGCAACAGCTCGAAATAGGGTTCAGTCGGTGTACTAAAGCAGAAACCAGCAAGCATTGTGTTAAGAGCTTAGAGCAGGACACCAGAAACTCCAGCAGTCTCCACAGCTCATATGAAACCCACACCAACATCTGCAACTTGGGCGAGGACCCTAGCAGTCTCTGCAGCCTGAGCAGTGTCTCTGCAGTCTGTATGATGCTGCGCTTTGCAGGCTAGCGAAAATGCCCCTCTCTTCAGCTCAGATGAGCAGACAGAGGCATGGGTATAATTACTTTTCTTCCACTCCTCACTCCCTCCTCTCTGTGGCCCTCACAAATCACTCGCTTTTTCCTTCGTCTTTTTCCACTCTGCAGTCCAGGACACATCTGTCTACTCTGCATTCGTAGCAGCGCCACATCATGCACTGCTTCAGAGGCTGAAACCACACTTAGGGTTGCGGGTTGTAGGAGCATCGATTGAATTCCAGTTACAATTCGGTGGTTTGTGGTTTTATTTGTTCTATGAGTAATAATTCAATTTTGTTCAGTAACCAGCTCTCTTTGCACAATCTGTAATAGCAAACGTACATAAAGCTTTTTGGAATCAATTAAAAGACTATTCTTTATTTATAAAATTTCCAGCCTAAACAGTCATCAAGTACAAGCTCCTGTTTCAGTCTTGGATAAAAGCAGAAAACATTAACAGCAAATTTCAGTTTTTTAGAGAATTCTGCATATTCAGTTCAGTTATAGAAGTTGGTAGCATTTTCTGTATCTCACAATCCAAGTAATCCCAAACACATTAAATCATACTGAGATCTGGGCTTTAGTGTGGCCAGTCCATTGCTCTCAGAACACCAGCAGCTTCTTTGTTTGATTTGCAAGTTTTTTTTTGTTTTTGTTTTTTTCTTTCTTTCCTGTTTTCAGTAAGGGCTTCTTGACAGCTACACATCCATTCAGGCCCATAGTGTTAAATTGTCTTCTCAAAGTGATGGAGAGAAACACTTTTTCAGATCTGAAGCAAGAGTGGAGCCTGGTTTTCTTCTATCTCTCTAAGTTTAGCACTTTAAGACCTGTTTTTCTAATAGTGACCATTTTGGTGGTCTACCAGGTCTTGCTGCTACCATTGTTAGATGTCCTATTGATATTTTTAAATAATTGTTTTAAACTCTAGTTTTGGGAGCTCCTTATTTTTTATAAACTTATTTTCCTTTTCCCTTCCTAATGTAATTCAATTGTCTTGTATCTAATCTGTTCAGATATATCTTTCAAAATTAATAACTTGTACTCAGTGGCCATTTTCACTAGAAATTAAATAAATGAAGAGTGGTTTCTGACTTGTGCACATTTCTGCATATCTATTTGTACAGATAATAGCATATAGAGATTAATTAGTGGCACTCTGTATCTTTCTTAAGGATTAACAGCACATTGGCGGTAAATAAAAAACAAACAAATCGCACATGATCTTTATTTGTATCTGTGTTGTCATTGTACATTTTGTTTCTGTTTAGTATTGAAAATAAATTGTTCGCAAAAAAAAAAAAAAGAAACACACAAATCGCACATGATCAATAACCCTGGAGCCGTTCAGACTGATGATCCTTATATCATCAGAGGGTGTGCGTTTCTGTGAGTTTGAACACGTTCACAGTCGTCTCCTCTCTGGTGAGTGTGAAGGCATGGCGGCACTGAGGTGAGGATCATCAGTCTGTTTGGCAGAACGCTGTCTTCATCACGCCACTCTCTCTGTCCCTGTCCAAAATGGCCCAGTAATCTCACACGTACACTTCAATGGAAATTAGAGTCTAGTCTACATGAGTTGGTAACGTGTACGTGTGTGTGCCTCCAGGTGGCCATGACAACTTCCGTAAGATGATCGATGAGGCAGAGCCATTGGGTTACCCCGTTGTGGTGAAAAACGCTCGTGGACACAGAGGTAAGCCCCTCACTGATTACAGATCAACTTTGCTTTGCTCTCTGTGGTTCAGAGCAGGCTCGGGTAGAGAAACCTGTTCCCAGGTCAGCATGTAGTATGTAACCTCTGCACTCTTCTCGGGAGCGGCTGCACTTCTGACATTCCACATGCAGATGAGGGCGATAAGAACAGAACAAGGCATGCTGGGGAGGAAAAAAGCTAAGCAGAGCACCATTATAAGCAGCGCACACTTCCAGCATCAGTAGTGTGGTGAATAAAGAGCAGCTGTTCCTGACCCAGAACAACCTAAAAACGCATGCCAGACTGATCCCATTTTTTCTCAGAGAGCATCAGTCAGCTCTGGGTCAGTTCCCTGCTAAAACTTTAGACTAGCTCACATTTGTCTGACTCCAGTCCACAGACTTCAGAGGTCAGCAGCTAATCAGTAAGGCCTTCACAAATTGAATTAATGTCATTGCCTACAAGTAGCTTTCTCTGCAGAGCTGTCGCCCGGAAGGAACCTACTTTGATGTACTGTGACCAGGCCTTGAGAAACGTCTTCATGTTCTGACCTAGGACAAGTTTGTCTACATAACTCTTTCCTTAGTAGAGACAAGACTGTTTGTGAAATGTCTATCGGTGTTCTGCATTTATCTTTGTTGTTTTCAGTGATCAGCGTTTTTCATATCTCAGAGAAATCGTTAGTAAAAACTGTGTACTACCGCAGTGTTTACACAAATCCCAAAGCACGTGAACATGTGATGAATACTAGTGTCAGAGGTTAAAACTTGCTGCATGCCAAAGACCTCACCCTCCTGCATACAAACAAACACACATCCTTTGAGGTTTAGCCTTCTTATTCACTGTTAAATAAAATATGGCAGTAAGATTCTACCTTGACATGTGAGCGTGCACCTAAACCACAGCTGCCCACCCCTGCCCTACCCTTCACCAAAACAAGTAATCCAGCTTATTATGCACTATGTTGGCATTATGTTTCTCATACTGAATTTGACGGCAGCTGATTTATATTACCAGAAAGGTCTTATCAACTATAACATGGCGTAGTTGTGTGGTTAGGCATTTCAGACATCAAAGTAGCGAGACCGTATTGTCCTACTTGTATGTGCAGCATGTTGTTTTGAATAAAACAGGCTTATTGGAAATTGTTACGAGACAGAGCTGTCTGTAGAGGCTGTGTTTCACATGCCACGTCAGTCGAACCAAACATTTTTTACAGTGTGAGCATGTAAATCGTAGGCTTTGGTTGTACACGTTGGTCTTTTCAAACATACAATACGAGGTGTCCAAAGAACAAGATGCCTGGTTTTGGAGGATATTCAACTGCTTAACCGGCCAAGACTCCAACAAGATGTGAAATTTTGACAGTTCAGCTCTTCAAATTCTCGGATGTGATTCCTGCTGTGGCGGAGCTAGAGAGACTGTTGTTGAAAGAGACAGATGAGCATAGGATCAAAACTATGAAACATACTTTACATACAGCTGTATTGAAGCGCTTATCTGATATGGAACGAATCACAGTCTCGCAACACTACTCAATCCAAGATAACTGCTGTAACATGGTTTGCTAATGCACGTCATTTAAAATCAACTAGATTTTAAGAATTTAACTGTTAAGGTGCACTGCACTCATTTACATTAACAACTATATAATTCTAAGTAGGTTATTTAGTATGTATTGGTATTGATATTGAGAAATACTGAAAAACGTACTCAAATGCGTACTTTGTCTGAAAAAAATGGTGGTGATGTATCCCTAGAAAGATTTTTAGCCTAAAGAGGTTTTTACACTGTCCTCAAACTGTGTGCACACACAAGTGTTTCCTATATACTGCACATGCTTAAAGCTTAACTACAGAGCATCTGAGAACTGTGCAGTTGTGTGGAATCTAATAGCGTGTATGTCTCGTCACCTGTGTAGGTAAGGCAGTGTTCCTGGCACGGGACAAGCATCACCTGGCCGACCTGTGTCACCTGATTCGGCACGAGGCTCCGTATCTGTTCCAGGAGTATGTGAAGGAGAGCCATGGGCGGGACGTGCGTGTGGTGTTGGTGGGCGGCAGGGTCATTGGGTCCATGCTGCGCTGCTCCACGGATGGACGCATGCAGAGCAACTGCTCCCTCGGTATGATCAGGGGTGGGGGGTATGATACGAAGCTGATTGCTGTTGAGCAGACTGGTTCAGTTTACGGTAGCCTTGAGCTGCTCAGCCCAGTGCTACCTTAAGTTGAGCCTGAAATTAGTTTGATGATCTGGCAATGTAGCCTTGTATTATACCACCCCAAAGATGCACACACAACGCCTTGTCACAAAAAAGGTACAAATTTACATAAGTATCTAGGAGCACAATGTGTTTGTTTCTTAGAGGAGAATAAATAGCAGACCAGAACCAGCAGCAGTTGTAGAGCTGCCACTTCAGGGCATGATAGAACTCGCTTGGCACTTGTTGTGCTTGCATAACCAAGGTGCCTGTGGGTCCTTCAAGTTATAATTTGTTTAAAATGATGTTTTACAAATGTAAGGCCTTAATAGTAATAAATTGTTTTAAAATCAAATCTACATACTCTTAGGCTACTAAAAGCTTTTTTTTTTCCTTTTTTCATTTTCTTTAAGAAAATGACACGCGCACACACACACACTGAGTAATATGGGTTTGTTCACAAGCGGGGTAAACTGGTCCACTGGTGGCAATAGGCTGAAACGGTCAGTAGCATGAAGGAAATTTTTTTTCAAAAATAGCTTTATTAGTCAAAAAATGGCCGTGGGAAATCTTTAGGTTACTGCCAGCTAAACTGGTGGGTTTCTTTGTCTCACAAAGCATGAATAATACTAGCCTAACTTTCCCTAAAACTAACTAACTAATAAACTAATTATTATTAGAATTAGGGCTTCGGTAATAACTCGTCCAGTTTTTTCTTTTCTCAGTGGCTGATGTGCCACCCTGTTAGTCTGGTGATGTACCAATGAGAGCAGAAATCTTTTCCTTGTTTTTTGGTACAGCTAGATCAGTTAAGAGTAGTTAGTGCTACAGCAGCACTGCTTCTGCCTTCTTAATCATATCCTTAACAACGTGCCCTTGGCAGCGTGTCCGCATAGACCCTTTTAAATCCAAATTATGTTCCAAAGACACAAAAATATGATCACACTCTAGTCCATTTACTAAATAGAAGCATAAGCGATAATTAAAAATGATATTTTTCATAATTTTTTTCAAATTTATGTCTGATTTGTACTCAGCAGATTTTGGTTGTTGGTTCTGGAGATCAGCAACATCCCAATATTAATGTATAATAGTTTTTTGTGTTATTTTAAGATTACCACAATGCTATAAAACATATTTAGCTGCAGAACCACATACACACTCACACTTACGTGCCAGTGCAAGTAAATGCATTCACTGACCATGTCTGTGTACAAGGTGTGTACATATGCAGTTAGAACATAATATACATAACTTCGTTACAAATACATGCAAAACTGTTGTACTTTACAGCCCTACCAAAACCTGTGTGGCCTGTATGTTTTGAGGCCTGTGGTTTAACTCCTGTGGCTCTTTGTTTTGTTTTTTTAGTTTGTTTTTGTCTTGGGTATAGTACTAGACTTGTCAAATTCATGTGGTTAACCAATTAGCTTGAGGCACAAACTTAAAACCATGGCATGTCTTGACACTGTAGATCTGGAACTGCTGCTGGCTCTACACATCTACATATGGATGATATTAGAGTTACACGAAAGGCTAAATCCACAAAATATTACGGTACACTCTCAACTCTGTCTTACACTTATTCTTTCTCTGTCTAGGTGGTGTGGGCATGATGTGTCCTCTGAGTGAGCAGGGCAAGCAGCTAGCTGTGCAGGTGTCCAACATCCTGGGCATGGATGTGTGCGGGATCGACCTGCTGCAGCTGAACGATGGCTCCTTCGTGGTGTGCGAGGCCAACGCCAACGTGGGGTTCATTGCCTTCGACCAGGCCTGCGGGATGGATGTGGCCGGCATTGTGGCAGACTACGCCCTGTCGCTCCTCCCCAGTCGCCTCAACCGCAAGATGTCGTTGCTGTCCGTGGTGTCCAGCGCCAGCGAGACCAGCAGTGAGCCTGAGGTGTGCATCCCCACCGAAGTGTGTATCCCACCGGAGGTGTGCCCACCTGTCACTACTTGTGCCATCCCTGACGCCGTCAGCACCATGAGTACAAGCTCCACCTCTAGTGAGAGTGAGGCGGAGCTAACCGAAATAGGCCATGCAACAAGTGCAGCTGATCCTGCCTACAACATCAACTCCCTCCTCGCGAAGGAAATTAAACTGTTGACTGAGTGAGCTGAAAAAACAGCCACTACATGCACACACACAAACAAACACACACGTGCATACACTGAAAAATACACATACATACAGTGGTCAAATACAAACACATACGTCATACTAACCCACCGTGTAAACCCATGCTGGTCTGAGGCTGCTCCCCTGATGTTCCACTGACAAAGACTGTGCAAATGTGTAGTGGTTTGTGTGTGGAAGTGCACTTGGTGAAGGGTACACTAGCCAAGCTTTCGTGCACTAGCTGAAGTGTATATTCCAACCAAGCTTTAGCGCGCTACCTGAGTGAGTGGTTGCCACTGTAGTTCAGGGTGCAATGTACTGGAGAGTGGTTTTACTTGAAGATTTTTTTTTTAATAGCCAACACATCAGTTATTACCGAATTAACCAAATTAAACCAAATTAAAAAGGCAGAGCATGTAGACGCACACTGTCCCAAACGCGTATAGTGAGAGAATGAAATCGGTCCATCACCAACCCCATTGCAAGGCTTGCTGAACATGCTGTGGAGTGTGTTGCATTGCTTTTAGCGTGGAGAGAGAACTTGAAACAAATCTCTGTCATCCGTTTAAATGAGTGCCCTCCCATGTGCCCTGCCGATGGGTGACTACACCCTCAGAAAAACCACACAGACACGAGCATTAACACATACAGAGAGAGACTGGAACAGCTGTACATATTCTCTTCCAATTACAGTGGAGTCACCCACATCTGTACAGAGCAAGAATTCGTTTACCATGTTTTTAGCTTCAGTGGTTGTCTGTATCTAATAAAACTCTTTATCACAAGCACAAAGACCTGTCGCTCTGCCACTTTGGCTGAGGTGTTTTACTTGGTTACTGAGATTTTAGTGGGTAGAGGTAGAAGGAGGAGCTGGTCTTGTGTCAGCACTTAGAGACCTCAACCTTTTGATAGTGAATCTTCTGTTTAGTTTTTACTCAGTTAACTCATTTCACAGGTTTTAGAATGTCAGACTTTGTACCCATCCTGTACAAATTGATTACAGATGAATTCTCATGACTGGACTAGAGATGGCACGACACCACTTTATCTTACATTAGTGATACTGATATTGAAACTGTGAGTGTCGTCTGATACCAATTCACTGTTTTGTTTTTTTTTGCGTTAAAAACTACTAAGACTTAAGCACTTCACCTAAGCTGAGCATCTAAAAGTAGGCCATCATTCTCAAACTACTCAAACACTTTTTACTACTCCACAGGAAGAAATACACCACTAACATCATCACATCACACAATGTGAGCGTGTGCCATTTTAGGCTAGATTTGTTATAGGTTTGGATCAGGTTCATTCCCTCCCCTCCTTTCCACCTTCCTCTAATATTGGATTAAGCATTTTCTACTGATATCAGCCTGATACCTGGTATTGGTTCGGTGCCATCTCTACTTTGGCCATATTCCCAAAAAAAAAAAAAAAAAATCATATTCGGAATGTTGAAACACAGCAACCAGGAGTATGAACAGTTCAGTTAATGAGACGGACATTTTAGAGTATCTGCTGTCCCCCATTTTAAAAGCAAGGGGCATGACAGAGCTTCTCT
>JAILXH010292614.1:11521-22787 GCA_023558415.1 Piaractus mesopotamicus | reverse complement strand
TGTGTCCACATATTTTTGTCCATGTGGTGAATGCAGCAAGGTGCATGTATTAGTTCTCACTTTTTTTAGATGATTTTTTTAGAAATGTAATCATTGTTCAAATCAATTCCAGCATACGATCAACCATTTTTCTTATTCCCTTACAAACATTCCAAATGAGTGCCAGTGCAGAATGACTGTACTAGTAAAAGCTGAACTAGTAAAGGCTGAATGTTCAGTCTACCACCACAACGCTAAGATCACATGTCAAACTTTCTTGTGCAACCATCTACCACCAGAGAGAAGACTCACATGTGAGCGTGGCCTCTCACTGTAGGAGCGGAGCGAGACACTGCACTCCTGATCCAGCGCTCTGCTTCTCCTCCCATATTCACCCAGGGGCAGCAGCATGTCCATGGAACGACTCGTATATGGGTCCATGTAACCAAGAGGGGGGTTTTGGGACAAGAGGTCCTGAATCTAAAACACACACGCAACTATATAATTAATGCAGCAAGATTAAAAATAGCACAAGAATTCCTTGGAACTTTGCACTGAGAGTACTATGTTGTGCATCCACAAGTCTCTGAGCAGTGCAAAGGGACATTTTCAGTGTGCATTGCATATTATATGGTGGGTTGAAATGTTATACATCATCACTGTCATAACAACTGGCATCTGAAAATGCCAGGTGCTCTTTAAATTCTGTAAATAATTAATTACGAATGGATTCATAGAAATCATCCATGCACCAAAATTTCAGCCAACAAAATGTATTTTGACCAAAAAATTTTCAAAATTATAGTTTTGTTTTTCAGCCAAAAAAAGGAAAAGAATTTTGACAGAAAATAACAAAGACTAAACAGGCGTACAATAAAGTGTCAAAAGACTTAACAAATCATTTTAATGATGATGAAAATGAGAAAAAAGTGTTTAAAAAAACTGTTTGTTCCTTTCACTCTCCTGTCAGTGTAGACACGTTCAAGCAGTAGCTGCAGATCAACAGTGAAAATATCAGCCCTGTGTACCTATTTCATGGTTTCTACGAGGGACATTAAACAAGCGATTTCTGTTAATGTTAAATATCAAAAGTTCAACACCAAAGAAGTTTGATACCATGTGAAAACAAAACAGCAACATTTGATACGCAGAATACAACAATATAAGCAGTAAGTTGGCGTTTCAGATACAAACTTTGTTTCTACAGTGAAGATATGATACACAGCATGTCGATTACCTTGAGCTGGGCAAAGCGGTTGGACTTTGAAGGTGCCTCCTCATATGGTCGCTCCGCTATGGAAGCAATGATTCTCTTCCTGTGGCCAAGCGGGCCAATTTTTAACACCTACACAAAACAGAACATGGTGTAAATCAGGCCAGAGCAAACATTATTCATCCTCAAAGAGGAATCTCAAAGAAAGCTCCTATTGAGACCTTAACAAAATACACATATAAGCACATTAACTAAGTACTTCTGGTTAAGGAACAGAGACAGGACACTAAGGCTGTTTTGTAAGTCTGCACCACAGCTTTGTTTTTTTTCACTTGATTCTTTTGGTTTTACCTAGACGACGCTAAATTATACACATGGGTTGGTCAGGAATTTGAGCTTTTGGTTACTTTCACATTTGCCTCCATTGTGGCCAGATAATCAACATGCTTTTTCCACTAGCCTGTCATAAAAAATCCAGATCTTTATATTCTTGACATACATTTATTAGCCTAGCAATTATGTTGCATGAACATACAGATGCTTAACTTCTACTTGTATCACAATTAAAGCCAACAACCTTTATCTTTTTTTATGATCTCTTGGCTTAATTATGGGTCAAACTGAACCAGTCAAGCTACTGGTGCTGACCCCAACTATCAAAAATATGTTATGCAGTCAATATGGCAACATCAGAAGCATGGCTTACTGCATGTCTGCCTGTTATGGGCAACTGTGAATAGTCAAATATTAAAACAGATTGTGTAGACACAGCAGATTGTGTAGACAATACAACTCTGATGTACCACTTGAAGAAGAGAAAAGCGTGCTCTGATGTTGAATTCCCTCGTTTGGTGTGGATCATCGAAAAAACATGTTCCCGCCAGCAGCAAACTGATCCTGGGTTCCTTTGGAAGATTTTTTGCAGACCACAGTTCATTTGTTTAGTGTATACCTGTGTATGGGTCGACTGGTCCGCACCAAACAGGGTATGTGTGAAAGCACCCTAAAAATCCTACTGGAATCTCTACGAACTCTGAGTCTGTCGTGTTTGGTAAAAATCAATGTGTAAAGCGCATTAGTTTAATCAAAGAGAATTCAGAAGAGATAATTACATTGACAATCTCCAGCTCCCATAGGTTCTTCACACACTCCAGGGTGCGGTAGCCACTGGACAGGAAGTTGTGGAGATACTCCCCAAGACCTAAGTTCTCCAGCCATGTGGCTAGTGAGGTACTGCCATCACAACCTAGAGCTTTCACCTATATATATGAGATAGAGTAAAGAACAACTTTCACTGGGTCTCAACAATTAAAACCTAAACATACAGTTCCTTCAGTTTAGGTATTAATTTTGAAGAAAAGCTACACAATGAAATCCCCAATGTTGAATTAACACCTATGCTGTTTACATACATACATCTGGTCACAGATAAAGGTTGTAAGAGCTATTTCAGCACTGGGGATTTTGCTGTTTTTTGGCCAATTTTTTGGTTATTCACAGAATCCTTCATAATTTTAAAGCCTATAAATAATTTTGAGAACTTTACAGCCTGAAAAGTGTGTCTGACTTGTTGGTGGTAAGATTATAAACAGCACCTTCGGTAGGCTCTTTGCTGCGTGAAGAATTTTCTTCCGATGGCCCGGGTCTGTGATGCCAATTTCCCTAAGGTCTTCATCTTCCATTACATTGCTACCCTGCACACATGCATTCAAGTTCAGTGTTTGTCCCTTTTTAAATTATTTTGTGATCATTATTATTAGGCACAAGTAATTGGACAGTACAAACACTGTAGGCACACAAATACCTAGGATGTCCAAAAGTATCCAGACACATCTTCTAATTAAAGAATTGGGCTTTGCCAATTGCTGACACCGATGTAAAATTGCAAGCGTACAGCTGTGTAATCCATTGAAAAGTTTTGGCACTAGAATAGGACACGTTTGAGTATCCATACAAGCTGAGATCACAATGACCAATGCTAAGCATCAGGTGAAGTGATGCAGAGCTCCCCAGCTCCCCACCTTGAGTACTGGAGTAGTGAAAATACGTTCTCTGAAGTGGCTGAGCACCACTGAACCTTTTGTGGATGAGTTAGACTGTCGTTTATGAGCAAGACTTACTTAACTTATATGCCTGATCTCTCTAATATTCTAACTGAAGGGCCAAAAGGGGGACCAGCTCCCAATTGAAACCTTTTTATTTTTGGGAGAGCAGGTGTCAGGATACTTTTGGACATACTTCTGGACCCAGCTTAAGCTATGGTTTCTGATTGGATTCCAGGTCTTTCTGTTGCTTTTTAAACAGCAAGCTGGTACAGCTGCAAAAGATCCTCAGCGGCTTTTGGGATGGTTTTTGACCAGCTTGTTTTGGAGAAACAGAGAAATGATGAATTGTGGTCTACAGCTTTTCAGTTCATTCAAGCAATTGGCTGAATCGTCAATGGGGCACAAAAGACAACTCACCATGAAGCGCAGGTCGTCGAATCCGTTGAGCAGCAGCTTGCTCTCATACTGAGGGAAGCCCACGTGCTCCAGCCACTCCCCCACCGACTGCTCCAGCACCCGGCTCCCTGCTGCATCTGCCGACAGAGGGAGGCGTTTGAGCAGCGAGAAGCCATTGAGCCGGTAGCAGCGGCACTCAGAGGCCGAGATGTGGCACTGCCACATCATCTTTGGCCAGCAGAGCCAAGGGCAGCAGCAGCAAGGCAGCGTCCAGGCTTGGACAAGGGGGCCACCAGCAGCAGGGGCCCACCACACACACAGACGACAAAAGTGGTGAGCGAGCCACCAGGAGCCCTCGCTGCCAGGACAAGGGCAGAGGTAGAGGTCGGCAGGTAGTCCTTTCGTAGAGCGGCTTCAAGTAAGCGAGTCCAGTGAAGAAGGACAATTTCGCATTGTCCTTCGAAAAGAGAGGAAGATAGTGGAGCGATACACAATTGTGCTCCCTTTGATTCAAATCAAACTACTCAGACCTAAGTGGACTGGAAGATCAGAAAGTTCTCAGGGAACTTTTGCGCCACAAGATCTTCACCTCTACCACGAGATACAAAGAAGCAGCAATCTCCCTGATATACATGTGTTCTTTTTCTCAGATGCACATGCCACTGTGCATTGCGAAGTTCAGTCTAACCTAGTTGGTGACCCTCAAGATAGACAGCAGAAGGAGGACTTTTCAAAATGCCCCAAACTATTTACTTACACAGTACCCATTACAGACCCTTTGACTGTCACATTCTAGAACTCACTGGGCCAATATTGTAATTCAGCTACAGTGCCAACTGGTTAGAGATAAGAAAGACTCCTTGCATCACCTCCACTCATGAAATGAAATGCATGTCCACATTATCCCTCCTGCCCTGCTGTTGATTCAGAATCCCTCAATCCATCAGAGGCTCGCAAGTGTGGCCACTGCCGAATCAACCGGCCCCTGATGACGACTCGTTTCCACTCGCTCTAATCCGAGGACTACTGGTCCTTCTTGGCTCAAGCGCACTCCGGTGGTCTAGCATGCCAGAGCGGAGCGTATCATCATCAAAGCGAGCAGAGGCGACCTTTGATCCAGCAGAAGGCAGGTATGCTTGATATCTCCATTGGAAAGCCCTGCAGGCGGTTCCTTCTCTCGCCCTGCGGTCCGGTTGCGCTCTGAGGTCTCTCCTTGCCTGTGGCGGACGTTCCTGAGGCTCTGCTGCATATCCCCAATTCTGGGCGCACTCAGTCGCAGCGGCGGCCGCAATCACCGCTCACAAAGCGAAAACATCCAGATGATACACTCCTCCTCCTGAAAGCCACCGGCGGCTCCTTCCTTCCTCGGCTGCAGTCATCAATCCTGTGCCGCGCAAACGCCCTCATCCTAATCCCATTCATGCATCCATTCACGCTCGCCTCTTCCCTTTTTTTGCCCCCCTTTTTTTTGCGACCAGTTCCTCTCCTCACGCCCCCTTGCCCGCTCTCTCATTGAGAGAGATGCTGTCTCGTTTGCAAGCACTGCAGGGCTGCCATATGCTGTCTGATGCTGTGTGCCACTGCACAGCGTAAACCGAGGTTCTGTTCCTCCCCTCTATCTCACCCCCTCCCTCCTTTTCACTGTCTCTCTCTCTCTGTTTCCCCTCTTTCTTTCCCTCTCTCTACCACGATTTATCCACAGCCTCTCTCTCTCTTTCTCTCTCTCTCTTGCTCTCTCTCCCTTTACCCCCCTCTCCCTCACCACACTGATTAAAATTGCACACAGGCTCTCTGATCTTGCTGGTGCAGAAAGGACATCATCAGAGGCAGGAGCAGGAGAGAGAGAGAGAAACAGAGAGAGAGAGACAAACCCAAATCACAAACCGCCGTGCCAGGACCAGCCAGAGGATGAGAGAAAACAGGGGTGGGGGGTAGAAAAACGTGTAGGTTCTTCTTTTCTCCCTCCTCCCCCTCCCCTTTGCACTCTTAAGTGCTTCCAGAGCCCATGCACTCTATGAAAAATTAAATCACAGCCAAGTCATATACCACGGTAAATTATCAGAGGAATTACATCCATGAACATGTCACTGTACCATTGGGGTGGGGGGTGGGGGGCTGGGGCTGCATGTTAAATGTTAAGTCAGCGAAACGCACTGCGTACTAGCATAATCCTCCCCAAACCCACCTTCATAGCGGAAAATGCCAACATCTGAGTGTTCCCTAGCACAGGGATTTTCGTATTGTTAAAAATGTGCACTCTCGCGTTTTGAACCATTATCATACATTTCTGTGGCGCCGTATATGCTTCTGATATTCTGCGGACGGCACGAAAGGCGTCATGAAATATTCTAATTCGGCAGTGTTACACATCGATGCATGTGCATGCATGCAGGGCATTATGGAAATACATCAGGGAGGAGTGCAATCACATGCGCTGTCAGCCTGCCTGAACATTACTCACAACCTCATAAGCACGGTTCCCTGCCTGAGATGATATCAGTGCAGCGCGCTGATTAACGGGGACATCTTTTTGAACTGGTTCAAAACTCCAGAGGAGGTAGCACCATCTGAGGTAAACACCTGTGCAACGCGCATTCGCTTTGCTTGCTGTGCGACAAATTAGGTGTTGACGCAGCTTTGTAATTGAATGAGTAAACAGATGCCGGCAATGGGAATGTGAATAATGCCTTCTATCTCATTACATCATCAGAACTTGGAAATAAGGGAATATTGTCATACTGTTGTGGTGACACTGCAGCTTTATTGCCATTAATTAAGTTGAAAGAAGGTGTTTCATGTACAAATGTAGTCCATTCAGAGTCTTGGAAGTACACGTCAGTAATCTGCAGCTACAATAGATTTTATCACATAAGAGTTCTTACCTGTGATAAAACCCTCTTACCTGTGGTAACAAATAATTTCTGTAAAACCACAGCAACATAAAATATGATACACACATTTTCAATAAATAATGTACTTTATTAATAATAATAATGATCGCATTAAACAATTCCTCTACCAAGAAATATAGTTCACTTGGAGCAAAGATACTCAAAGTGTCGCCCACTAGCCAATAGTTCACCCATGAGGACGTTTCATTTGGCCCGCCAGAGAGCCTCCCTAACAATAACCCCCTAACCTAATGAGAGAACATACATATTTTTTAATATGACATATAAATTATCTAATTTTTATTACCCTTATAAATTATATTTTATGTAAATCATTGTGAAATATAGTAAAATGCATTTTAAAAAAATTCAGCCTACTTTCTTTATTTGTATACTGTTTTGTCTTTTTGGCCCTCAGCTCACCACATGTACTTTGGCCGCCAATACAAAAAGTATGGGAAACCCAGGTTTGGAGCACACTATTGTTGCCAAGCAACCATGGACTGCCAATGGAGGACAAGAGCTTTCAGTCAATGCAGTTTAATTTCACATTTTTGCCATAATATAAATATCATAATATAGTAGCGTATAATGTTGAAACCCTCACCTTTTAGTTTCTGCTCATTAAATTACCACTGCAATGAGAATGTTTATTTCTGATAGCGCTTCTTTGGATTTCCTGCATTAAGCTAACGATGCCACACATTAATTTTCCCCACATTGGGTTTAATCCGATTCAAAAGTATATTTGAAGACATTCAAGTAACATGTTGTTTACTTTTTGTGCATAGAGCCTAACACTAATGGAGTGATTTAGCCTGTTAGGGTTGTTTTTGCCTGTTAGCTTGCTATCTTTTAGCCTAGTTGTTAAGAAAAGTTGTGAACTCTTCAGTTTAAATAAAACCAAGTTTTACTTCATCTTTTAATAATGTGAGTGGCGCAATGCTTTTCAGTGACTTGGCGCATTAACACAAAATTCAGTCATAGTGAAACTGTCATAAGTGCATGTCTATAACCGGGACTATCCATTTTATAAGATGTGATAAAAAGGGTATGAAAAAATAATAAACTTTGTAAATTACAAAGAAATGTGAGAACTCTAACATTTGAACAAGGTGAAATTACTCAAAAGGAAAAAATCCATAATAAAATAAACATTTGCCAAAATTATTGGTCCCCCTGGGGATTCTTACAGACAAAATCTATGCTGATTGATGACTGAGGGTTTTCGGCCTCATCTCTACCAAGGGGGCCAATAATTCTGGAGGGTGCTGCATATTGACTCTTAAATGGATAATTAAGGTTACACTGAGCTCTTGAGACATCTAAAAGGAATGGCCTTCAAGAAAAATGAATAAAGCTGATGTAAACAAATGGCTCAAAGGTTTCCTCTTTCTATGTTGCCACTCAACTCTGAAACAATAGAACTCAGGAAAATGACCCTTTAGTCATGCTGACATTCTTACGATGACAAATGTGATAAGCTATAAGTACCAAAGCACTGGTGAGCTCTTTTTAAGCCCCCAAAACACCTTACGAAACCATTCCAAACATGCAGGGAGCCTCCCACGAGAGTCTGGAGAGCACTAGCTCACAAATAATGACTCACTCAGGTCCCATACTGCTACCATTCTCTTCTCCAAGACTTTAACTCTAAATAAATGTATCTCTCCCAGACAAAGCACTTTAAAAATACACTGCTTTTCTCCATTTATAGCTACCACTTAGGGACACAGGCAGTGTAAGGGAAAAAAGGAACCTTAGGGCCTAATTACCAAGAGTCACAGGGATGACCAGCATTGCCAGGGAAGTGGGTCACTCTGTATCCTCTATCTATCCTAAATCAGGCCAAGGTGCCCATTCTGTGTGAAAATATGAGGTACAGAAATACCGAACCAAGTCCCAGACAGGAAGAGAAGGGAGACAGAAAAAGTACAGATATAACAGATATACTTCAACAATGAACAGGAAGGAGCTTGTTAAAGCAGTCACTGCTCCACTGAGGGATTCTAGTCCAGTATATAACATGCTGTTGTCTCTTAACATGAGGATCAAAGAGGCACCAATGCCAGCAAAGCAGGCCATCGTGAGGCAGAAAATCAGATAAAACCAGAGGCACAGGCAAAACATTAAATGTACCAAAGTCAGCTGTTAACCCCTTTTCGCATTCGCCATAAAATGAAATTTCTGTTTGTTTTGGAGGTCCCTCAGTTTCTTCTGTAAGACTGATGGAATATATTTCTAACAGAAACGATTTCTGACAGAAATGTATATGATTACCAAATAACAAAATACTGGATTTTTGTCCTCGAAGGTGACGAAGCAAGTCAACATTTAAACATTAATTTAATTGTGTTTAAATGTTATTCGTACATGACGTTTTGATATCAAGGAAGCTGCAGCTGTGCTCTCCGCTTTATCTTGGCACAGCCATCTTTGTGGAAAGGTGTAAGATGTTTTCACAGTTTCTCTCCACTTTAAAACTTCATTGCTCACTAGCAGCTCAACATCACACACACAGAGAGCCAACAGTGTCCTAGTTAATCTGAAAACAGAGTTACAGGATTATATTAGCTAAAAATTTCCAAGTCGTTTTCCATTCCCCTGGCGGAATGTCCACTAGGGGGCCTGCAGAGAGGCTATGAAGCAAGAAGGCACGGGTCAGATTAGCAATAGCAGCCAAACTAGCAGAGCATGTACAGTAGTAGCTGACTGAACAATTCTTTTGATCCTTAAGGAAAATTGGAAATCTGTTCCTTTAAAAGCGCTATTACCAACATAGTTATAGATTTGTCAATGTCTAAGGGGTTAAAATAGATGTCAGAGACTTTAAGAGGCTTCACCCATATGAAAAAAAAAATTAAATGTAATTATATGTATGTAATTATCAAATATATATTTTGCAATTTATGAAAATGGACAAAAATGTATTTGTTAAATATATTTTTAAAATGCACTTATTTGTATTTGTTTTTATACTTTTTCAATATAACTAAATATACATGAGCTGAATGAATGGTACTGACTTCTGTGTTTTGCACTGTACTTTTCATTAACCATGCATGTATGCCGTAAGACACTCGCACACAATGTATTTCAGTAAACAAGATATCAAATCATAACTGCATTTTCACAGTGTATCAATACCTACAACAGTTACTTTTACCATATCAGAGGTTCAATTGCTTATATAAATTAAGATACTGGAATACAAATTCATTTTAAAAGGTATTCTATTGGCATACTTTCGGCAATCTGGCATACTTTTTCAGACAAATTTGATAAATACATTTACATACATTTATTTTTGTATGATACATTTATATGTGTGATACATCTCCATACATTTTAAAATAAATGTATTATTTATTTATTTTAGTGTTTGGAAAGTATTTGAAACATATTTCAAATATGTAAAAATACATATATATAGTTTTTTTCCATATGGGTACCACAAGATACAGGCAAAGCTACAGTCCAAAACCTGTGAAGCTCTGGAGCAAAGCTTTAAGGCAGATGAGACGAAGCAGAGTAAATGAGGAGAGTACGGAGAAAGAAGAAACATATGAAGCATTGTGGAACTGCATATTCTGTGGAACTAGCTCTCTTGCCTGTATTGATGATGTGACTGCCAGCAGCAGCAGCAGGACGAATCAACAGAAGTCAACATATGAATCTTAACTAAGATCCAACCAAATGTCTCAAAGCTTGGATGGCACCTCAGCACAATGACCCAAAACATGCTGCTCTTTCAGAACCAAAAGGGAGCGTTCCTGACTGACCAAATGAATCAATCGACCTGGACCCTATTTGAGCAAGCACTTCACTTACTGAACATAAAACTGAAGGCAAAAAGCCACAGAAACAGGCAGCAAATGGCTGCATTACAGGCCTGGCAGAGCATCAAGAGGGAAGATACTCAATGTCCTCAGACAGTCATCAGCTGCAAAAGATTTACAACCAAGTAATAGCAGTGACAATTTTATTTAAGTTGATGTTATGTCATCTAATTATTATTTATGAAATCGGGGATTATGTATGTTGGCTGTGATGACTGTATAGTTCACCATACGGATATAATTACCTTTGAATGAAAGCTGCCATTCTACACTTTAATCTTCCAGCCATAGCTTCACTTCAAATTCAAGTATATGAATTACAGAATACAAAACAAGAGAAAAACGTGTCATTGACCAATTACTTACCGACTGCACTGTATTTTCTTTCATGCACAGTGTTTCTTTGGCATGGTTGCGGCGTCTAATCCTCCCAACAAATGTGATGAAATGAATTGGCCTACAAGTCATCTACTTCAGTGCACATTTTGCTCTGCTCTTGGAACTGGGGAGAGATCTGAGAGAGACAGAGGCATTTTCCTTGTCTCTTTGAGGTGTAGCATCGAATTTACCTGTGGATGCTGGCTGATGTTCCTTGGAGAGTTCGATGCCTGCATCAATTAATGTCATGATCTTCTCAATCTGGTGGAGAGAGATAGCAGGGACAGAGTTATAGATTTGCTTTAAAATACAGCAGCTGTTGCAGACCATTTCACCGTATTAGTATTACAGCTTTCCCCTAGCCAGTCTAATGTTTTAAGTTTGTTTTTACTGAATGCGCATTCGTGTGTTCAGTACAAGTGACTAATCCTCAGATCGTGATACTCAGTTACAAAATGCTTTTGAACACCAACCACCAAAAACCCTGTCTAAATCAAGAGCTGACCTAATTTCGGTTAATATACT
>JAILXH010292600.1:1992-22996 GCA_023558415.1 Piaractus mesopotamicus | reverse complement strand
CAAACATGTGAATTAGTACATTTCCACTGAAGTTCACATATCTTAATCCATATTTCACTTGAAATGGTAATACTGCTCTCTTTTTCCCATTTTTGCTTTACATACTCTGTCGAATTTCCTTGCTTTACTGTTTAGCCTTTATACATTTTGGATATGATTCCCTTGTGAGCCTCAGACTGATAAGCTCTGATTAACAAATGTAGTATTTCATCATTAATACTTTTGAGTGTATCATCTTTAATTGTTTTATCAAAATAATGTCGTAATTGAAGATAACAGTAAAAGTCCTGATTTTCAAGGTTATATGTTTCTTTTAGAGACTGAAAATCTCTCAATCTACCGCTTTCCATAATATTGCAATACGCTGTTATACCCCTTGTCAGCCAAATTTTGAACCTACTACCAGCTTATTTAGTATGAACTCAGAGTCATAGGTGCACCATCTAATTACTTTCAACATTTCACTTAAATAGTATTCTTTTACTACTTTAGTCCAAATTTTTAATTGGGTTTTTATTCAGAGATTCTCTGTGATGTCTGCTTTTTTAACTAAACCACTATTTCCTATTATTGCCTGGATAGGGGGGTTCTTTATCAATGACGATTCTATATCCATCCATCTTGCTTGGTAAGCAGGGTTGCATGCGAGAATTAAGGGTCTTGTCTGAGCTGCAAAGTAGTACTTTTTGAAATTTGGTAAACCCATGCCTCCTCTGTCCTTTGGAAGCTGCAAAGTCCGAAATCTTATTCTTGGCTTCCGTCCCTGCCATATATACCTTGAAACGATTTTATCCCATTCTGAAAAAATGTTTGGAGGGATTTCGATGGGGAGTGCTTGAAATAGAAAAAGGAGACGTGGAAGTACATTCATTTTTATAGATTCAACCCTTGAGTTGAGGCTAAGAAAAGGAATCAAGCTCCATCTTTGAATATCAGTTTTAATCTTAGCAATAAGGGGTCCAAAATTAATCTCTGACAATTTAGAAAGGTCTTTGGATAGATTAACTCCTAAATATTTTAATGAATTGTAATCCCACCTAAAATGATATTTTTGTCTTTTTTTGGGGATTATAATTAAACGTCAAAACGTCAGTTTTCTGAACATTTAACTTGTATCCTGAGAATACACTGTAAAGTTCTATCACTTTCATTAAATCAGTGAATGAACCAGAGGGCTCACTCAAAAACAATAAGACATCGTCTGCATATAGCGCCAGTTTGTGTTCATCAACCTTTATGGTAATACCTTTTATCAAGGTGTCTTGTCGTATCCATTGGGCCAAAGGCTCTATGTACAAAGCAAAAAGAGAGGAAGACAGAGGGCAACCTTGTCTCGTTCCACATTCCAAAATAATAGTATCGGTCAAATTACCATTTATTTTTATTCGTGCGGTTGGTCTATTATATAGTGCTTGGATACTTTGGATAACTTCTTCATGAAACCCAAACCTATTTAAGACTCTATATAGATACTTCCAACTCACTCGAGTCGTATTATTTTTTTTTTTTTAAAGGCGGTTTGAATTTCATCCCATTTGTATAGCACATTTTTCGATTTGGGGTCTCTTATTTTATATATGGTATTGTCTGCCCAGTGTTTTTGTAGTTTGTTCGCTAAAAGTTTTGCTGATTTTGGTCCTGATTCATAATATTTCTGTCTAGTAAATACTATGGTTTTTGTTCTATTTCTTGAGTGTATATTTATTCATTCCTAATGTTAAGAATTTCTGACATGATATTTGGGTCTTGTTTTTTCTTTATGTTTAATCTTTTAACATTCAATTCTACTAGTTTCAATTGCTGCATCTTCTTTTTAAGAGCGCAGTAACTAATAATTTTGCCTCTAATAACTGCCTTTAAAGCATCCCATAAGATCTCAGGTTCAACCTCACCATTATCATTTTCTTCTAGAAATACTTTTATTTCTTGTTTCATTTGCTCTTTGAACTGGGGACTGTTGAGAATACTTGCGTTTATTCTCCATGTTCTATTTCTAGGGCTATTATTAAGCAGTATAGACAGTGAAATAGGTGCATGATCAGAGAGGTCAATATTACCTATATCACATCATAGTATTTTGTGTCTGTCTCTTTTATAAATAAAGTAATCAATTCTTGAATACACCGAGTGGGGAAATGAATAATGAGTGTAGTCACGCCCGGTTGGATAACAGTCCCTCCAAAGTTATTCTTTGGGATGTGTTTGTCAAATCTAATTTCAGATTGAGATGAATATTCCAGCCTCCTACACATATCAAAATACCTGATGCATCAGCCATTAGTCCAAACATTTTCTGGTAAAACTTAAGGTTGCTACCCGGGGGAACATATACATTCAATAACATTAATTCAACACCCCCTATTCTTCCAGAAAGTAAAATGAACCTCTCTTCCTTGTCTTTAATTTAAACGTAAATTGTTCAAAGGGGATACAGTGAGATATTAATATAGCCACACCCCTCCTGTGACCAGATTTATATGAGGAAAAAGAGATTTCTGTAAATCCCATTCGTTTTAGTTTTTCATGTTCAGAAGCACTCAAGTGGGTTTCCTGCAAAAAAACAATTGATGCTCCTTCTTTCTTCATTTTGGTCAAAATTGTGCTCCTCTTAGTAGGGTTGAGTACTCCATTAACATTAAAAGAAATGACTTTCAATTCTGTGTTAGCCATTATGTCTCCTCTATAATATCGTAAACACCCCTTCTCTGAAACACAGTTTGGCAAAATAAACCATTAGGCGTCTCCCCTTCAGCTTTCCTGAACAATAAAGCAATATAACCTAATAAAGACATAAATGAGAACATCGTTAACCACACAAACTCTGTCAACACAATGACTTCCAATGTTGAGGTTAGTTTTAAAAGAACCTACTAAGGGTTTGGTGTAGGACAACCCTTGTAAAGGGAAACCCCCTCGTCGTTAGAGAGAGGACCCTTGAGGAGAACAGCACAACTTCACTGTTCAACTGTCTGGTTTTTACCACGAAAAGAGAAAATCCCGACATTTGTCAAGTGAAAAAAAAACCAACACACAGGAGTATAACTCGAAATGTTTACGTATATAAGACCACAGCAGCGACTACCGAACTTGGTCACTCACGCAATGGTTACCTCCGTCTGAAACTCTGCAGTTTCTCTTTGTATTGGGGAAGTGGGTCTTCCTCCGATTGGTTGTGTAGTCTACCTTTCCCTCTGCCACTCCATTTCTCAATGACTTGCCGGAAAGACAGGCTTTCAATATCATCCTTCAGTGCAGGGCGTGATTCCACCACCTTTACTTGAAATCCTCGCTTGATCATATCCTTTGTGGCCTCCGCTTCACTTTGGTATAGCTGAGAGTAGAAGACTCGCAGTTTAGCTGGAACGGGCGTTTGAAACTTTATATTCCTGACCTTTAGCACTTTCTTCGCCTCGGCATATTCCATGCGTTTCTTGAGGATTTCGGGGGGGTAGTCGTGGTCAACGTAGATTCTTCTGTTGTAGAAAATTTCTTTCTTTTGCCAGGCTCTCCGAAGTACGTCTTCCTTCATTGGATAACTCAGAAATTTTGCAACGATTGAGTGAGGTTTCGTTTTGCCATTAGAGGGTTTTGGTGCAAGGGCTCTGTGTGCCCGTTCGATATGAAGCTCTGTTTCGTCTGGAAGGTCAAGTTGGTTTTTCAGGAGGGTCTTTAAGAAACTCACCATGCAGCCTTCTTCCACATCTTCAGGGATGCCATAGATTCTAATGTTGTCCCTGCGTGAGCGCCCTTGCTGGTCAGTCAGTTTTGCTTCAAGAGTAGCTTGCTGTTTTATCACCCGTTTCAAAACAGTTTCTACAGTGCACATTCTTTGTTCAGTTTCCTCAATGCATCCCTCTGCCTCATCCAGTCTCCTGTTCGTCTTGGTTAGCTCCTGTGTAATATCAGCGAGCTGTTGATTGTTGTCGCGTCTAAAGTCTCTAATTTCATCCAGTATTTTCTCAAGGGTGGCATTTGACCCTTAAGCGCCATGTTGCTCGAGTTCTGGAGAACTGCTTCAGCTAGTTTGACGCATTGTTGTTTCAGTATTCTGGGTTGAATACACAATACTCCTGGTTCTGGTGACAACCCCCTTATTCATAGTTCAAAGGTCACTCCTTCCATGTTAATATTCAATGTCTTTAGGATTGTATTTTCAAATTGTCTGGGAGCCCTCGAGTTACACGACCGTTCTCAAGCCCATAGCGAACCGGAAGCCCCATATCTGTTCGTTTTCAGTGAAAGCTCAGTGAGATGCGGTCATGCGGTGTATGATTGGTCCGGCACATTGAGTTTGGGGAATGCTGTGTGTCGAAAAGTTGAGTGGAGCTGGACTTTATGCAAATGAATCCCCAGCCAGTGTGATGCGTCTAACTAATCAGGAGGCAGGTGGCGTTTGCGTGATTTGTATGTGTAGCTCAAAGTATGAAACACTGGTTGCACTTATTAAATGTTCCTGTATGACATGGAAGACCAGTAGCAAAAGCTAATATATTTAAATACCACTATTTACCTCCAAAAAACAATCAGTTAGATGTTAATAAACTGAAATGACTGATGTTGAGCCAACCAAAATATCCACTCAGCCACAGTCCTGTGATCTAAAAATGATGTGGTCTTATCACTGATGAAGGATTAGAGGATGGCAGAACTGATAAAGCCAAACACATTGAAAAGACCAAGTAAGGGTTGTGCCAGTAAGTTTTAATCAAATAGATATTTAATACATTCCATATTTGAGAGTGTGTTGATATGTGGTGGAAATGGTGTTATTTTTGTTGTGCTGATGTCTTAGAATTAAAAACCATTGAATTTGAAAACACTGTTGTATTTTTACATAATTTATATGCACACATTCAAAAAACTCACTTTATTATTAATTATTGTTGCGTTTGCTTGGTCTCATGCATTCATCTTTGCTAACAAATGATTGAAATTTGGGTGCAAAAAAGGTCTCATGCAAAACAATTGGAAATGTAAACTATTTTTAATACAGCCTTCTTGAAGATCCCCAGCTACATAACTGTGTGCTCCAGCAATATAATAATCTGTGACCTTTTAAATTATTATGGCTGCATATTTATGATTTTATGATATTTGGTAAAGTTTGCAACATCTCATGCAAGTCCAAAGCATCCTATTGCATAGATGGCAGCAGGCCTACTTCATGTGAAATGGATTTTTATTCAGTTTCACAGCCATCTTCTTTTTCTGAATGTACAATTTTGCTTATGGCTATTGCTAAATGCACTCAGAAGGCACACTTGCACTAACTGGATAATCATAGCTAATCTGGCCAATCAGTTCAAGAGAGTAGAGTTGAGATAGATGTGTATGATCAGAGGAAACAGTAGGTGATAACTTACTATTTTCAGGTAAAATGTTAGTTCATTGCTACTGAGAACAATAGTTTTTGTACATTGTGGCCACCCATTAATGTAGTAGGGCTTCACTCCTGAATCCCACCCTTATATGCAAACAGAGAAGTTGCCCACCCTACCATTACCTAGATAACAAATAGGTCAGTTATGTTTTTCCTGTTAAAAAACATAATGTGCCGAATTCGTAAAACACACCGCCAGATTTACTGTGACATTAAGAGAAAAGAGCTTCACGGTGAGACCTTTGCTCATTCATAATGAGGTTTACTGGTGTGTTTTACTGCTTTACTACAGCATAAAAAAAAATCTAGATTAATTGATATTTAATTATCAACTGATTAACAAGTATATTAAAAAGGTGTGTTTGATCTGTTTGGACTGAGCATCTCAGCATTCCGGCTGCTGTTGTAAAGTTCACAAGGAAGATTTCAGATTGCCGCAAATTTTTACCATAAGAAATGCAAATTTAGATGTTTCAGAAGAAGACATTATTTACAGATTCCTCTCAAACTTCCAAGTGGCATTGTGCTTATACTGTCCTGTCCTTCCTGAGTTCAATTTCATGTTTCACTAAACCCCCTTCTGTATATGGAATGTAGGTTTAGCATGTGATCCAGATGAGGAAAGATTAATTTGAGATTCTGATTACATACTCGAACTGATTGATTTTCAATTTACAATGGATTACAATAGAGTTCAATTCACATGTGAAAAAAACAATTTTTAACAAGTGAAAATTTATTTCCTACTACTCAGAACTACATTTTTAATAGTTGAAATTTAATATTTAATGGTGGAATGTACAAACTGAACACCTAAGATCAAATCAAAAGCATGAAATAACAGCTAAAACTATAAATGGAATTTCGGTATGTCAGTTTGATTTTTAATTGTGTTGAAAGATATGACCATGTTAAATTGTAATTCATGCCAGCAAAGATTATTATTGCAACTATGGCTTGAATACTTACTAGTGAGAAATCTGATCTTAAAAATATAAAAATATAGTTCCTACAGCTAAAAATAGTATATTAATGTGTTATAATTACTATCAACAATATTTTCTGGTGAAAAACATTTGAAATTAAAAAATTAAAAGGTTTGCTGTACCTGTACGCTGGCAGTCACATTGCTTGCCATGGTGTAGACTCTGTTGATGTGCTTTTTTTTCTGTCTGTCTGTTTAAAAAGTCAACAGTAGTTTGTGTTGCATTTTCCACCAGGTTTATATATTGCACAGTTGTCTCCTATATCTTTTTCTTTTGTTTACTTTTTGCTGCCCGTTTACCAGACAATTTACCGTTACTTTCCAGCATTTCTTCTCATTAAAAGTTTTTTTTCTTTTAGTTTCTTTTATCTGATCCATTTTGGCAGCCAACTTGAGCATCACTTGGCATCAGTCTTTAATATGTATAACCTCATTTACATTTTGATCGGCTTTTGAGTTTTTGTTTGAGTCCGTATGGTTTATGTTGAAACCTTTTCTATGAATGTGTTGCAGGATAGAGCTACAACAGAAGCACTCCCCCAACACCCTGATCCTCTATCACTTTGTGGGCCGCCCTCTCTCCACCAGTGCAGAACCCGTCCTCATCATCAAACGCCTCACTGTGAAGGTCTGACATTTACACATCACATCGCACTCCTGTTGTAATATTATACAAAGACTTACTGATATTTTTTTGTGGAAATAACACTATACTATCATAAACGGCTAGTCCCAGTACCAAAATCTGATTTGCCAAGCTACTTTTGAAGCTGTTGTAAAATACTCAATATGCACATACCTATGACCACACACATCAACTGTTTCATTCTGGATTATTTATGGCATCATCCTTGACTGTTATGTTTGCGTAGACTTTGGAATGTTGTGATAGTTGGTGGGACCAGCCGTCAGCATGTACATGAATTACATAGCCCAAAATCAATCATGTCCAATCTTATCCGTAAAGGGCTGGTGTGGCTGCTGGTTTTTATTCCAAATGATCAGAAGCTCAACTGATTCTACTTGTTTAATGGTGTGTATTCAGACAATTGATCATGTGTGCTCTTACTTGGGTTGGAATGAAACCCTGGAGTCACTGGCCTTTTGAAAATAAGATTGTGCACCCCTGATCTAAGCTGATCAGCTTGGTAGATAGCTGAGAGGCCAACAGGCTCCTCCATTTGTATTTAGAATTAGAGTTTAAAATTAGGTATTTAATGAAGAATAAACACGGTAAAACTGCAACATATAAAGGATGTTACTTCAGTCTCTGACTGTCAGCGTTTAAGATTAGAGCTGACATAAGTAGTATTAAACCCAATGTGTGAAGTGAAATGTACACAGTTGTATCCACTGTAATATATCATTGCAAAGCTCTGTTGGTTGCCTGCCAAAAAAAAAGAATAATTGTAGTTATGCAAGTTGGAATAACCTAATGTGAATGTTTCTATATCAAACATTACTGAGAGGGAAAGACAACATGTGAGGATGTGTTTTACTAAACTCCTCACTAGAACTGGTATTTTATATGGAAACAGCTATTTAATGTCATAATTATCCACAACCCTCATCACGGAGGTGAAGACCATGCACTAGGCTTGATAACCTGACTTTACTGTGGTGAGAAATATTGAAAACTCTCGAACAGTGCTTGAACAATATTTGCTAACTCCAGGGCTAACCCAGATGCTAATGCTGCACTTGACCAGAGAATAGATTGCCCAGCTGAGGACTGAACTGCTCACTAAAGCAGATGCACAATCTGCTGAAATTTGAAATAAGATTGACCAGGTCAGAGCAGAAATTGAACTTGCAAATGCCAAAAGCAAGGCTCTGAAGAAACGTGTGGTTGCCTTTGGGTCTTCAACCGAGAGCCAATTTGATCTGATTGTGGCTCTGGAATGAGAAATGGCTAACGTACAGTTTACTTGATTGGGTGCACTGTACTCTGCGCGAGAGGCCAGACAACAATGATCCACCAACAGCCTTTGACCTTAGATGTCACTATTTTCAGGAGAAGGAGGCAGTTCTAAGAAAAGCTAGGCAAATTAAACAGTTGATCACAGGGGACGGCGATAAAATCCACGTCCAACCCGATTATATGCCAGCAATTGCCAAGTGGAGGGCCCGGTTTAACAAGGGATGAGTGTACACACTTTAAGGATCCCAAACAGGCCAAGAACTTTATTACAAAGAACCTGAAATGCAAAGCGAGACAGTGTATTTTTTTTGTGAGGCTCCACATCCATACAGTAGTATGTTGGACTAATCTCAAATAAGTTAAAGACCAAAAATGCAATATATTTACCATGAGGGTGAATATATTTATGTTTTTACGAGTTCTGTTAAGATATAGTTTGTTGGTTTGGTTTAGTTTCTTGGCAGGATAGCTATCTTTCTAATGTCAACAATATCCATGGTTATTACCCACTCAATGTGGCTGACATTACCAATATGAAGTGGGTCGTAACTTTGGCCCAGGTTTGGAAATTTAAAGAGAATGTTATGTTTGATTACGGTTGAGCTTATCTGCATCATTTTATGCTGATGTTCTTATAGTTTTAGTGAGGCTCAGTCTCACGAGGTAAGCTTTGATATGTAAAGCGACCGTACACATTTGGGCATTTAAACAGCCTCTCATTTAAGGAGGGGCCAGCAAAGGGGTTTTGTGAACTCTTTGTGTTATATTGTGTTGTCCTGTTTTCTGCTTTTTTATGTTTTTTGACTGTAACTTCACAAAGCTACAGAAGATTGTTACTCTTTAGAATGTTTTATGACCATGCTATTTCTAGTCAGGCTGTTATTATGTCAAAGTTGATGCTGGATTTACTAATTGGAATACAAAAGGGCTTAACCATCCAGTAAAACTTAATAAGGTGTTTTCACACTTATTAAAGCTGCGAAAAGACAACATTCTTAACTAAAACTCACTTGTTTAATAAGTCATACACTAGGACAGACTTTTCTGCTGGATAAGAGACTTCTCCCCATGTTGAGGTCTAGTGAATATGGGGGGTATCACTCAGTGCGTATGCATGCATGTATGTTCATATTTTCAGGTAAAGTGACGCAAAGTTTAAAAAAAAAATTAAGTTTGAGTTTTACGTTTGGTATAAATTTATAGTATCCTTTGGTAAATTTATTCCCAAATATTTAATTAAAGTAGTATCTCATTTAAATGTATATTTTTCCTTAATTTCTTCTTCAGGTTGATAATTATATGTGAGAATTTGTGCTTTATTTATATTTTACTTTTACTTATATTCTGAGAAGGATCCAAATTGAGAAAAAAAAGAACATTGAGGGGAAAAAAAAGGCTTTCCCGAATACGGCCTTTCTCAGGAACATTTCTTTTACTAAGACTGCATGTCCCAGTCGCTTCTATACTCAATATGCCTTACTGCATAGGAGTCTTACTATGAGATATGAATGGCAATCTAAAACAGTTTGGCTTCCACTTACTATCACCTAAGAGTCTGATGGACTGTCAGCCCCCGGCGGTACTCGTTGGAAACTTGGTAGCTTTTCCCGAATCTGTTCCTGACGGATTCGTCGGGGGACACTTGCTTTTTCCCAGTTGAGACGTTTGAGTCTGTCCTTCTTGTTGCAATCTCTCAATTTCGAATCCTTGTTTCCTCATATCACTTGTTGCATCCGCTGCACTCTTGTACACTTGGTTGCCGCTTTCCCAGAAAACTCTCAGTTTGACTGGGTATGGCATCTGGAATTTTACCCCTTTGTCTCTCAGGGCACTCCTTATATCTCCATATTCTCTTTTCCGCAAAATCTCAGATGCATGGTCGTAGATCCGTTTGCCTACAAAGTAGACCTCTTGTTTTCTCCATGCCGCACACAACACTTAGCCTGTAGAGAATCTTGTTTATCCAGAGCATCAGTGATGAGTGCCTCTCTCATGTCTGTGTTCACCTCTTCAAGTTCGGCTACACAATCAAATCAAATCAAATCACGTTTATTGTCACATCACATTTACACAGGTGCAAGGCGCAATAACATCAGAGTAAGTCTGTTGAGATGTGGATGAGATGTAGATTGTCAATGGACATCGTCACGTTGATGACTCAGAGGTCTAGTGACAGGCCTATAAACTGATACACCAGCTCTACTGGCTGTTTAGCAGCCTGATGGCCCGGGGGAATAAACTGTCTCGGAACCTGCTGGTTCTGGACTTTATGTTTCTGTACATCCTCCTGCTCGGCAGCTGTGAGAACAGACAGTGGCTTGTGTGGGTGGAGTCCTTTAGAATCCTCCTGGTCTTCCTCGGGCAGCGGCTGGTGTAGAAATCCAGGAGGTTTGGGAGGTGGACCTCATGTGCTGGGCTGTCCGCACCACCCTCTGCAGAGCTTTCCGCTCGATGGCAGTGCAGTTCCCGTACCAGGAGGTGATGGAGCCTGTTAAAATGCTCTCCACAGTACATGTGTAAAATGTTCTGAGGATGCAGGTGTTCATGCCAAACCCTCTCAGTGGCCTCAGGTAGAAGAGGCGCTGTTGTGCCTTCTTCGCCACCCGTGTGGTGTGTTCAGTCCGTGTCAGTTCCTCTGAGATGTGAATCCTGAGGAACTTGAAGCTACTGACACTCTCTACAGTGGCTCCGTTGATGATGATGGGGTTGTGCACTTTCTCTTGCTTCCTGAAGTCCACTATGAGCTCCATGGTCTTGCTGACATTGAGAAAGAGGTTGTTCTGGCACCAGTGTGTCAGGAAGCTGACCTCCTCTCTGTAGGCCTCCTCATTGTCATTGGAGATCAGACCCACTATTATGGTGTCATCTGCAAATTTGATGATGACATTGGAGCTGTGTCTGGCTGAACAGTCGTGGGTGTACAGGGAGTACAAGAGAGGGCTGAGCACACAGCCCTGAAGAGCTCTAGTGTTCAGGGTCAGTGAGGAGGAGGTGATGTTGCCCATCCTTACCACCTGGCGTTGGCCCGTCAGGAAGTTCAGGATGCCCAGAGAACTGTTCAGACCCAGATGCCAAAGCTTAATGTCGAGCCTCGAGGGCATGATCGTGTTTAATGCTGAGCTGTAGTCCACAAACAGCATTCTCACATATGTGTTCTTTTTGTCCAGATGGGAGAGGGCAGTGTGAAGAGTCAGGGCTATTGCATAATCAGTGGATCTGTTGTATCTGTAAGCAAACTGCAGTGGGTCCAGAGTGGCAGGTAGTGAGGAGCAGATAAAGTGACCAGCTTCTTATTTACCATGGCTGACTTTGGAACTGGCACAATGGTGGCCAGTTTGAAGCATGCAGGAACAACTGAGAGGGAGAGAGAGAGGTTAAAAATGTCTATAAACACTCCTGCCAGCTGATGTGCACAAGCTTTGAGAGCACGTGCAGGTATGCCATCAGGTCCGGGCACCTTGCAGATGTTAATGTGCTAGAAGGCTCTGCACACGTCAGCCACGGAGACGGAGGCCGGGGTCTGACTTGGCGGTAGTGGGGGCGGGAGTCTTTCCGTGAGCACGGGCTTCCACTTCAACACGAGAAGTGGTTGTTTGCAGTTTCACAGCGGCGTCATTTATTTTCTTGTTAATGTCTTCCTTGAAGGCGCTAAACTCCTTTTTTATGTCTGACCAAAACCCCTGCTTGAAGTCCATCAGTTCCTGCATCAAATACAATCGCAAAGATTGTATTTCTGTGTGAACGGTGATCATGCTTTCTTGCAGCCTAGGCCCATCGTATTCCATGCATTCCTCCTGCCCCTCTTTATCTTTTCGTTGTACAGATTTCCTTCTGACCGTTTTTGTTTTCCCCCCTCCGTATTTGGCTTCAACAACTAACAAACACAACAACAGCACCATCTTGAAAAGCTGTTAAATGGATATCCGAGTCAAAAGGGAGTCGTGAGTAGAATGTATTATGTGTTTGAAATGATTGCTTCCTCGTCACTTAACCACATTTGGGTGTCATGGAAGGAGGACTTTGGCTATGAGATCTCAGATGACTCTATTGGCAACTTCTATTCGTATCAGACACAGTTTGCTTCAATTTAAAGTGTTCCCTAGGCTCTGTCTTTCTAGATGCAGGATTGCAAAAATATATATCCGGACATAGATCTTGCGGCCGATGCCATCAGACCCACTGTTGGTGCAATTCTGGTACACCATTTTTGATACATTTTACTATATTTGCTGCAATATTGTTTGTTTCACTGCACAGATGGGCTAAATGCGGAGGTCAAATTCCTCTGTATGCGAGCACAATTGGTCAGTGGTTCTGAAATCTGAAGTTTACTGTGACTGTAGTGATAATTTATTTAGAGTACAAGTAGAAGTATTAATATATTATTGGAAAACTGCTAGAGTAATTGTTATAATCACAACCTCAAAATATTTCGGAATGGCCTTGGCTTGGTTTCATTGAAAATAATCTTTATAAATAAAACTGAGCAAAACATGATATAAGACAAAACATTTTGAGTACGTAGCCGTTGCGACGTTTAACCTCTGTTTGCAACTTTCGGGTGCATACCCCCGTACCCCTTCACGTGTCTGGCAGAAAACGGAGATCACTTCCAGCATCACATGTAATGCGGTCGATTACACATACGTCAAGGTATGTAGCATATTTTTTATTTCTTTTTTTGGTTCAAATTGCTTCATCCTAACGGGAGTTACAGCAGAATATTTGGGACTGCTTTCGAGTGAATCTCCCTGTATAATGTATATTGCAGTTGCACGTATAATACAACAATGTTTAATGTTTAAACATTTACATTATGTTATTCTGACTACCACTACTGTAATAATGTTTTATTGGCAGGCACCTTTATTAGATTTACAGTGATATAATACAGTGAACACAAAGGTGTACGTTCACTGCACGCACTGGGTTTAATACTACTTATGGAGCTCTGTCTTAAACAGTATCTTGTCAGGGATTCTAAACTACTTCCAGACCTGCCAACCTTTGCACATTTTGCATAGCAGGTAGGCATTTTGACATCAAAGTGCACTGATATGATTTGTCACTGTAAACTACGCTAAAAGCTGGTGATGCCTCTGAGTTCAACTGTGCATGTGCCATACTCAAATCTAAAAGCGAGAGGCTGGAGTGGATGTGGAAAGTTGTGAATCGAGATAACGCAGACCTGCAAACCTTGGGAAAATATTTAATCCTAATAACGTTAGCCTAACATTACGTGATTTGCAAGCTATCTTTCTTGTTCACTAGGCATGTAAGTTGGCAAAGTAATGCTTTATATAAGTTAAGAATCCATTTGCCACAGATTCTTAAACGTGAATTTAAGAATCACAGTACTGTATTTAGGGTCCAAGCACCATAGGTGCACTGAACACTGTTGGAATTGCTTGGATTCTTCTTCTTCTTCTTCTTCTTCTTCTTCCTTATCTTGTCCTTTATCATCTTCTTCTTCTTCTTCTTCTTCTTCTTTATCCTCTTCTTCTGCTTCTGCTTCTTCTTCTTTTTCTTCTTCTTCTTCTTCTTTTGCTTCTTCTTCTTCCACTTTTTCTTCTTATTCTTCTTTTTCGTCTTCTTCTACTTCTTCTTCTGCATCCGTAAAGTTTGTAGGGTAGACATCATAAGTCATACACACACCAAATTTGGTGCATAGGTGTAGTTTCAGATCCAATACTCAGGCAAATAAATTGAGCCCAATAGGTCTGAAGGTGGCACTGTAGAGCAACATTTTACATTTAGGCCCATATCTCCTGAACTGTAAGACCCAGCATAATTCTTTCATCATCTGAATCTTTGTATCATTATAATATTATGTAAAAAAATTAATTTTTATACTGGTCTAAGATTTTTCAAAATATCCAAGCAATATTGGTCTCAAAATGTTCATGAGAGTCTCCTGGTTGAGACTCATTGAAAAATTTGTAAACAGTATGGCTGCCACATCAATTAAGCCCTTCTGGGTGGGGCTGAATTTACTTAAATGTCTACAGATCGGGATCCCCCGGGAAGTCTTTTTAAAAAAAAAAAAAAAAAAAAAAGTACAGTTATTCCGCAGTTGTTTAAAGTATAAGAGGTGATTTTTTTTTTTTTTTTTTTTACTACTCCTTGAGTTTTTTGTTGAATCAGTTTAAAATTGCTCTTAGAACAATTTGTTAACGAGAGTGTGGCAACAATATTTGAACAAATTGATATGACCCGGCTTATTCTGACTTAAAGAGCTACATATACATAAGCAATTGTCTGATTTTAACAGAATTTGAAACATTTTTTACAGAATGACAAACAGAGGGTGTATTATTTTCTGTTATACTACTCAGTAATCACAATAATTGAAAGTTAGGAACTAGTTAAAGTGGTGCTTTGTTCCTTATTGCTCCCTACCAATAAATTGTCTCAAAAAATGCAGTGTTGCCATGAAAACCATGAAAACATCTCCCTTCCAATTCGAGAGGTGTGTGTGTGCGTACCTTACAGTTAAAATAAGTATTGCAGATGAGGGGTACACTGACTGGGTGAGCGATATAGCAGCAGACCCTGTTAAATAACTTGGTGATATGGTGGTGAGTGGGGAAGTGACCATGTGCTAAGCAAAGTGTTTTGTTTTTTGTTTGTTGTTTGTTTGTTTGTTTTTTGTTTTTACGTTGTTGTGCTACGCAAAATATTTTTCCAAGGTTGGCAGGTCTGTACTTCACTGGAAACAGATAAAATAAGAGGCCTTATGTAATCATCTAACTATGAAATTTATGTAGGTAAATACAAACCCTACAAACATTTTTACCATGAAAATCAGTGCAGGGCAGACAGATAGACATATACATTCACACACGCTCACACCTAGGGGCATTTAAGCGTGTCTAGTCGGCCTGACTGCATGTCTTTGGGAGGAAACCGGAGTACCTGGAGGAAACCCATGCAGACATGGGGAGAACATGCAAACTCCACACAGAAAGAATCCTGGTTATTACTTCATCAGAATCAGAAATGTATTTTAAATTAAACAACTCAAACAACCTCTCACCTCACAGTTCTGTGATTAACTGACAAAAGTCTCTGATCTGTAAGGTGACATTGAGGAGTAAATGTATTTTTGCAAATGCGTTTTGAGTAAGTGACCGTCCAGGCATGATAGCTTTACAGTTTTAGTTTTAGTTTTTTGTTTTTTTTTTTAAAATCAGACCAAACGATGACAGTTTTTAAACTGTGTCCAAGGGAGGCCCTCATGTCTCAAATGGCTCATTATTCATTTGAGGTGATATCCGTATTAAGCGATAGAGCTTCACAGTCCACCGCAGTCTGTTCAATTGACTGTTAGGCCATTAAACTAGATTTTCTGAATCACAGCCTTATATAGCTGAATTCCTCCAAAACAGTAATTTACATGGATAAATCATTTGGAAAGATGCCTATGTTAACTGAAGTAGCTGACACGCTAGAAATTAAACATATGAAAGAGATTTTAAGTTTAATAAATAGCTGCTATTTTATTCTAAAACATGGATAGATTAGGATAGAATGGGTTAGCCTGTTATCTGACAACTGGTTCCACAGAGTGGAAGTTGAGTTGTGGAAACTGGCAGTGACAGCAGGTTTCGAGATGCTTGTTTGGCAGCTGATAATGACGTTTTCTTTAGCGTATTTGAAAAAAAAAAAAAAGAATATGATTGTTTTTGGACAAAGTATTTTGCTTTTGTGTGTTGGTAACATTCTTTTCCTTTTTATCCTCTAAATTTTACGCCTCTGAACTCATCAGTGCTGAAATGTTTGTCCTACTGGCAGCTGCTCTGTTTTAATTGGCTTTCAGAGCTGATTTTTTTTTTTTTCTTTTCAATTTAACCAGGTTTTCTTCTAACTGGCTTATGAGCTGATGCGTTCATAATTTATTTTCACTCTGTAACATTATTAAAAATTAAAGCAGCAAAGTAAAAATACATCATTAAAAATGAACTTAAGTAAACAGGAAAAATATACTCAAGTACAGTACACAACAGTAAAAAGTAAATATAATTTCATTACTTTCTACTTCTGGTAGCTCTTGCAGCATTTCTGGTCCATCTCTGGACTGTCTATGGACCCCTGCAAGATCCTAGAGGAGTTCCCACGCTGGCTGGAGAGACTGTCTGCCCGTCACCATGGCAACATCATCATTGTCATTGACTCCATTGACCAAATACAGGTTAGCTGCTCTTAAAATTGTGTTAAATGAACGTGGTGTTAAATTCTCATTATAATTAGCAAGTATGTGCTTGTTTTTTGTTGAGGTTTAAAGGATAATGTTAACCCATTGTTATGTTTAGGCCATTAACCCTTTAACATCAAAGCATCTGTTGCTGCCTTTAATCTACTATTCTACTTTAATAATGTGGTACCATTCATTTTTTATATAAAATCACTGAGCTCTTTATTAGGAACACAATATTAATACTGGGAAGGGCCTCCCTTTGATTTCACAACAGCCTCGATTCTTTGTGGTGTGAAAGCATTCCTTTGAGATTCTGGTTCGTGTTGACGTGATTACAGCATGCAATTCCTGCAGATTTTAGTGCTCTGTCGTGCTGCAAATTTTCCATTCTACCACATCCCAACGATGTTCTATTGCAGGTTTTCTCAACCTGTGGGCCGTCAAGCACCCTTTAGTGGTCCACGGACCTTTGCTTAGGTGGAAAAGGTAGTTCATAGTGGGCCGTAGAGACGTATAAATCAAAACATTGCGGTCACAGGCTGGTTAAACATCATCAGTTTGAGACAACGCAGCTGCGGTCGTGCAGTGCAGAGTTAGCCAGAGTTAATTCATATCGTTCTTGTTCAGCTGGTAAAAACAACAGTTGAGCATTAAAATAATAACAAAGATCTGCAGTTGAATCTGGCCAAGCATCAGCGATCTGTAGTTAAACTCACAGTGATAAACCAATTACAAAGGAGAAGATATCAAGAAAGGTTTATTATTATTCTTGATTGTGATGACACTAATCCAAAAGCCCTCTGAGTGTGGTTCATTTCAAATGAGGCACTAAAACCCTCAAAATTAAGAGACTCCAGAGCAAACGATTACTCCTGTGGGAAGGCTACAAGAGTATTTTCAGTGAAAACGCAATGGACTGCAGCTCCAATCACAGTCCACATCTGCATCTGCCTTTTTTCTTTCTCCCCTTTTTTGACACCTCTGCAAACATATGTTTTTTAACATGTCATGTTTTTAACATAACCGCAAAATTTGATTTCTGTGATTGAAGTGAAATGGGCGATCTGATTTTTTTCAGGTCCTGATTCACAGGTTTTCAGTGTGAGCAATTAAGAAGAAAAAGAAACATTTAAAAAAAAAAAAAGAGTTGATTTTAGCTGTTTACCTGTTCTATTGGATTCACATCCAGTGACTAGAACAGCCACAGAAGAACATTGAACTCATTGTCATGCTCATGAAACCAGTTTGAGATGAATTTTTCTGTATGACATAGTGCATGATCATGCTGAAAGTAGCCATTAAAAAAAGGGGAAAATTGTGGCTTTGAAGGGAGGCCTCTGGTCAGCAACAATACTCAAATAGGCAGTAGCATTCAAACAGTGGACTCTTTTCCACTGCAGGGCCGTTCTTAACACATAGGGTAGCTGTTATTTTGCTTTTCCACATGGACACGGTTCAACACGGAACACACCAGGCTGATAATCATTCCGTGGGGTGATGCAACTCAAAGCACCATTTTTAACAAGAAAACAAATGCATAGGAATGTAGTTCACATTTCAGTCACCTTTTATTATTACTCTAATGTAGCCAATTATAAGTGCTTAACTACTCGGTTTCCAGTCTGAACAAATGTATATGCTTGTTCAAAATCTATTGCAGTGCATCCAACAATAAAAGCAGCATGGAGATTTATACATTGATAGAATCACACTAGCACACAGATAGCTCCAGTTACATACGCCGATCCATTTTGGTATGCCAAACATGGACATGCAACTACAACCCCATTTCCAAAAAAGCTGGGATGCTGTGAAAAATGTAAATACAAACAAAATGCAATGATGTGCAAATCATTTAAACCCCATATTTAATTGAAAATGGTACAAAGACAAAAATTCAGATGTTGAAACTGTTGAAATTTTATTGTGTTTTGAAAAATACGTGCCCATTTTGCATTTGATTCCAACAACACATTTCAAAAAAGTTGGGACAGGGGCATGTTTACCACTGTGTTTCATCACCTCTTCTTTTATCAACACACTGTAAGTGTTTGGGAACTGAGGAGACCAACTGCTGTAGTGAAAGTGATATGTTTTCCCATTCTTGCTTAACATAGAATTTCAGCTGCGCAACAGTTCTCATGTGTCGTATTTTTCATTTCATAATGCACCAAATGTTTTCAGTGAGTGACAGGTTTGGGCTGCAGGCAGGCCAGTTTAGTGCCCAGACTCTTTTCATTCAGAGCAATGCTGTTGTAATACATGCAGAACGTGGTTTGGCATTGTCTTGCTGAAATAAGCAAAGCCTTCCCTGAAAAAGACGTTGCCTGGATGGCAGAACATGTTGCTAAAACCTGTATATATTGTTCAGCATTAACGGTGCCTTCACAGATGTGCACGTCACCCATGCCAGGTGCACCCCTGTACCATCATGAATACTGGCTTTAGAACTGTGATCTGATAACAAGCTGAGTGGCCTTTAGCCCAGAGGATGCAGTGTCCATGATTTCATGAATGAATTTCAAATTTTGATTCGTCAGACCACAGAACACTTTCCACTTCACCTCAGTGAGCTCAGGCCCAGAGAAGGTGGCAGCGTTTCTGGATCCTGTTTATGTATGGTTTCTTCTTTGCATTTTAGAGTTTTAACTGTTTTCATAGATAGTGGTTTTCAGAAGTGTTTCTGAGCCCATGCAGTGATTTCCTCTATAGAATCATGTCTGTTTTTAATGTAGAAGATCATGGCCAGCAAATACTGGTTTTTGGCCTTGTCCCTTGCATACAGAGATTTCTCCAGATTCTCTGAATCTTTAATGATATTATGCGCCGTATATGATGAAAAGCGAAAGTTCTTTGCTATTTTACTCTTATTTACTCTGTCTTTCACAGAGTTGTGAACCCCTCCCCATCTTTACTTCTGAAACACTCAGCCTCTCTGGGATGCTCTTTTTATACAAAATCATGTTACTGACCTGTTGCCAATTAACCTCCAGGTGTTTTTTTTTTTTTTAGCAATTTTAGCATTTACACAACTTTACCAGCCTTTTGTTGCCCCCGTCCCAACTTTTTTTAAACATATTGTTGGCATCAAATTCAAAATGGGCATATATTTTTCAAAAAACAATAAAATTTCAACTTTTGATATGTTGTCTTTGAACTATTTTCAATGAAATGTAGGGTTTAAATGATTTGCACATCATTGCATTTTGTTTTTATTTACATTTTTCACAGCATCTCAACTTTTTTGGAAACGGAGTTGTACTTAATTACTTTGTTAAAGGGGACAAAAACAAAGTCTGAATGTGAGATATTAGGTTATCATTGTTTTCCATTGATTTTTTTTTTAAGAACTGGCTGGTAGTTCCAGACAGAGTAGTGTCATAACACAGAATTTTTTATGCATTTAAGTAAATGCACTGTACATATGAATACACTAAGGCCCTATACATATGAATAAAGTCTCACTTATTTTCAAGAATTTCAATTGTAATTGATTAGGAGTTAATTTATAGTAAATTAATTTATATTACAATAACTAATGTGCAGCTGAATGTTTTACATTTCATACTGGGCCAAAGAATAACTTGTACATATTGTATAGAAATACTTAAGTCTGTAAAAATCATGCTATAACATCTGTTTATTAGGGCTTAGAATGCTATAAGAAGTTGCTTATGTCTATAATCATCCAGAAGGGGAAACTAGTGATGTGCAATAGTGATGAGTCACCTCTGATTCTCAACTCCGGCCACTGAAGTTGACTCCATTTAATTTACCCAAGACAGTGCCAAAACACAAACACCGTGCTCTAATTTCTTGTCTTTTATTACCATTTATTGAATGCCACATATATCAAAAAAAACTTTCAATCACAGCAATTCTTTGAGGGCCATTTTTAGCTTAGAGCTAGCAGCTGCTTTTCTGACACAAAACCGGACACCATTATATGACACTACTATATTAATGATAAGCTCGAAACATTTATCTTCATGTCTGAAAATATATTTAAATTTAGTAAATTTAATACCACTTAAAATTAGGCATTACTTCGCAGACATTAACCTGCCAGTCCCATCCTCTTATACAGTCCAGCGGTCAGTGTGTTTGGCTGGACCGGTTGCCCAGCCTAAATCATGGTAGGGGGAAAGCTGGTCACATAGGGTCAATGTGTTGTTTCATCAATATTTCACATTGTTTTATATGAAATTGCTATTGGTTGTTTTTTTGTTTCCCAGAATGCAGAGCGGCATATGAAGTGGCTGATTGATCCTCTTCCAGCTAATGTCAGAGTACTGGTGTCTGTCAACGTGGAGACGTGCCCACAGGCTTGGAGGTATTTGATGACAACGCTCATTCACAAATTGAACGCTGCAGACGTTCCAAAGACAGTGGGCTAGATTTATTAAAGGAGCAGTGTGTAGGATTTAGTGGCATTTAGCGGGGAGGTTGCAGATTGCTTCCAACCAAATACGCCAATCTTACCCCTTCCTTTCCAAGTGTGTAGTAGAACTCATGGTGGCC
>JAILXH010292584.1:0-11324 GCA_023558415.1 Piaractus mesopotamicus | reverse complement strand
AAAAAAAAAAAGAACTTTTCAGAGGTAGTACATCAATTCATGTCAGCATTACACAAACGTGTTTTAGATACATTATAATAAATATTATTGCACTTACTTCAAGAAAAGTGGAGTTCCAAAGGCGTGACCTCAGTATAATGTCTGCACTACTGTCCAGGTTCAGCAGAGGGCACTTGATCTCCACACATCTTGCATCCCCAAAACATGACTTAAAAAATGCATTCAAAACGGTTAGGTACATCTTCAAGATTATTACCACTACAGGGAGAAGACCTGATAATAAGAATATCAATTCATTTACCAGAGATTTGTATTTTCTTCGTTCTGTAAAAAGAGATATTTTGTTTCCCTCAGACAGTCTACTTTCCTGTATCTCACGCTTCTGCCTGGACAACGTCGACCCCTGAAAGAACAGAGTATGAAAACGTAAATAGTGAGGTAACTTTAGTATCATGAAAAAATTTATCTATCACTTCATTGAAAAGAGTTTAGCTCAGACGTGTTTATTAAACAATCGAGTGAGGTAGTGCTTGACTGAAATAATAACCTAAATTTTCAAAAGCTGTGCATTAATCATAGTGAAGGTCATTTTATTTAGTAGTTTTAAGTCCTAATTTTCTCTTACAGTGCAGCTGTAAAAATCCAGTCTCTGTAGGTGCCCCAGGTTGTGCATCCACAGCCCACAGCGTGGAGCTGTAGCATACTGTAATCTTATAGCTAGTGAGCTACAAACCTGAGTTCTGTTAAGACTCATTGTGACCGCTGGTTAGTTCTTCTAAGAAATTATGGTAGATCACCATTTGTGACTGTTTACAACTAGGTGTGCACACATATCCAGGCTTTCTAGCCTATGTGGTTCACATGTGTTTTGAGGGTGAGGCTTGGATTGAACACTGAAGGGCTACATTTGTTTGGCTGTTGATTTTCAAAACAGCTAGCTTCAGCTAACTTTCACCAAAGCAACCCCACCTTTGAGCCCAGTTGGACACAATTCAGCATTCTAAGCCTTCAGAGAAGGCATAATGATTTCTGAAAACTAAAAAGAAATCGCTGTTATTGAACAAAACCTCGTATCTCCGTGTTTGTCGTTTTTCTGTTTTTGTCAATGCCTGTTGTCCTTTACAATGTGGGTGAAGTTCATGATGAACGGACCAAAAGAAATGGCCCAAAATTACTCAGAAAAAAAACTTACATTACAAGTGAAGTATGTTTTTTCCTTCTCCTGTTAAAAACTTCAAGTGAATGGAATGTCTTTTAAAAGCATCAAATGTCTATGTTTAAACTAGAATTGCCAAAAATGTTCCTGCAAATCAGCATTAGCTTAGTGCTAACAACCTACTAGAATTCCACAGAGATGCTATCAGAAATGACCATTATTGTAGATGTGTTTTTTTCCCTCAACTTTTTACTGATTTTTCATGTTTTTGTCCAGAAGTGACATGTAGCTCTAATAGTCATGGTTTGCCATTAGTGATTTTACTATGTAAGGGAGCAGCACTGGGAGAATACTAAGGACAGTGTACCTCAGTTAGGCCCAGAGGGTTGATCTCAGTTTCAGGTGAACAGGTGATCTCCTCCAGCTCTTTAGAGCTGATCTTCACCAGGTACAGGAGCCACTTCCCCACAGCACTTTCTTTAGGCCACTGGATATTGAGAAAGGCTGTGCCAACCGATTTCAGTGGCTTGCCCAAATTTATTACCTGAAGTACAAACATTCAATTTTTATAGACAGTTTTTTAATGTGGAAATATTTAGATTTCTCTGTATTTACACCACAGTTGTAATCAGCCTTTGACAGAGTAACAGGTGAATTAAAGGACATACACTTTGTTATGAAGAGAACTGTGAAATTTACCCTGAATTCATATTCAATCAAACTGCCGGCTTCCTCTTCTGACTTCATGGCACTCTCTCCTCTAACATCCCCTCCAAAATACACCTGAGAGGGCTTGGCAACCCTGATCCACAGCAAAAAAAAACCAATTAGTTAGAAAAAAATAAAATATCTCCACTTTATGCACTGTAGGTAGTTATCAACTGTTATGTAGAGTGATAGTTGATGATTCGTACCCTTGCACAGACAGCAGAAGCTCGATCATAACTTTAGCTTTAGCTCGTACTTTACCCAAACCCTCCTGTAGACTCGTTCTGTTGAGGAAAATACATTAATAAATTACTCTAGAGGCTTTTTGATATCAAAAAATAGGGAAACCTTTATCGCTAAGCTAAAATATAATATGAATATTACAAAGTTTATAATCAACAACTCACGTTTCCAACTGGAGGTCAACTTCAACTTCTGTGGTGCTGAGAGAGATCTTGGCAGTGCTCAGTATGATGTAAAAGGTGACCTAAAAATATAATAAAGTTACAATATGTAGAAAACTATGCTATGTAATACATTCCTGAGTAAAAGAGTGTACCTCAGAGTCTCTTTTGAAGGGGTTTCCCAGCTCACAGTCTGCTTGAGAGCCATTCTGATTGGCTGCACAGATCACCTGCTTATCCTAATGAATACATGAATAAGTAAATAAACAAATAAATAAACAGATTAATTAATGGATTAAAATCAAATCATACTACACCTCTATTTAAATAATTTATATTTTTTGTTCAATTATTGGTGTTTTATAAAGTAAATTAAATGCATTACTTTGTCAGTGTTTTTTTTTTTTTTGTTCCATTTTCCATTATAAATTGTTTCATCTACAAATCAAATAGTCAGTTTAACATAGTTTCCTACTCACTGTGGTTCTATGGGATCGGAATCCAGAATATGAGAGCAAATCACCAAACAGTCCCACTAGTTTGGCTTCATGAGCATCATCTCCATTCCTGTTCTTCACTGTGACCTCCAAAGCGATGTCCTTCTGGTCACTCAGAGATACCACCGCAACACCATTCTTCCTGTTACAGACAACAAAACGCACAACACTTGAACGTCAATCTGAACAGAGCTCACAGACATACAGAGAGCTGCTGGTGCTTAATGTTTTCACTCCAATTTCCTTTGACCAGAATTTGTCTTAATATATTTGTCTGTTGCGGTGGCACTCACACAGGTAATGGAGGAAAGATGTCCTGCTGGGATGCTCTGTAACAGAATCTGTACTGGAGCTGCAGGTTACTCTGGCAGATGTTGTCAGTCCCACACCCCTCCTTTAGGAAGTTTACCTTCAACAGCAAATGATAATTAGATTATAGACTCCTACATAAATTCTCCCATTTATACATCTGTTGTGATGAATCATAACATAGTTGTAAGAAATTATTCACTGGGATTGAATGAATATAGCTGAGGGACAATTATGCAGGCCTTCAGCATTAAATGAAGCTTTTAGTGCTTAAAGACGTTCGATAGCTGCTCTGTTTGTGTTTACCTCAGTGCTGATCTTGCTGGGCAGACTGGAGTCCAGCACTGGTACTAGCTCTGGCAGTGAGTTCTGTCTCTTCCCTCTCTTAGCACTCTCGATGGCCACAGATACTTCGATAGGGATTGCTCTTAGTTTATCCTTTATGTTCTCCTGAGAAGGGATGTTTCAATCAATAGAAATAAAGTTATACTGTATATACTGAAAATATTGTTAACAGTGTATTTGGGTAGCACCCTGCAGATGCTTTGTAGATGTTTACCTTGTCTCAACTATTGAATACATCTTGATTTTTTTATAACCCTTGCCCTAATACTACCCCAACCTTAGTTGTTTGTTAATAGAGATAGTTTGCTAATAATGTGAACAACTGTACATAAGCTGTACGGGGGATATCCAAATAAAGTGGGACTAAAATATATAAAATAACAATACATTCTGTTTTTAATATATTAAAGAACACATACTACTATATTTCATATTCATATCAGAATATCTTTTATACATTATATCATGATTAAGGCTTTTTAACAAACCTGGCTAAATAATCAGCCAAGGGGCATCTGAGTAAAAAAAAAAAAAAAAATTAGGCAATTCAGATGAAACAAAATACTCTAAACTCCAGAGTATGGTCTCTATTCAATTCATATTGATGAGAAGTATTTTAGAAATGTAACAAAAAGTTTCGTAATGGCTATTTCTATTAGGCGTTCTCTTGTAATAGCTGATAAAGAAGAGACGCAGCAGGCACCTGCAGTCGGAGTTTGGCTTTATAGCAGGCTCTCTTGTTCTGGCCTCTCAGCTCCAGTGTGCCTGTAGACTGGAAGTCCTGATCAGTTGGCTTTTTATCCAGGAAGGACACTCTAGAGGGCAAACCCTGCTTCCTGCGGTGTGACTCTGTCTCCAGTGTGTAGGAAATCACTGCCAGGGACAAACATTACATTTGTGCTTCACTACAATAATGTAGTGAATTTCAGGATTACATGGAAATAAATTTAAAACAACGCTGACATTAAACCTTTACAGTGAAGAACAAGGTAAATTTGTATTTTTGGTATATCGTGAAATTCAGAATTTATAGATTTTCAGATAACAGATTACGCTTCTAAACAGAAGTGTAATACGTACTCAGTTTTGGATTGTAAGTGGCAGGATTTGCTTTGTAGGTAAAGCAAGCTTCAACATTCAAGCTGTAAATAAAAATACAATGAGAAAAAAATTTCTATAAAAGGAAAAAGTAATAACTGAAAGATCTATATTAAATACCTTTAATTTGTATGCTTAAATTAATTCCTAACAACTTAAAACATAAGTAAGAATATCTTACCAAATACTGTTGCCACATGTTTTCTTTGTCAGGTCAATTTCCCTTGGTGTAGCCTTGATTTCTTTCTTTATGCTGATGACAGGTCTGGCCCTAAATTTTGATGGAAATTAATTCAATTGCAATTTCATAGGTGAGAAAATGTCAATCACTGAAATGAAGACTGTATGAATACCTGTAAACAATTACTGCATCAGACAGAGATCCAACAGCTAGATCTGGGTAAGAATTCTCATCCAAATCCATATTCCCAGCCAACGAATAGCCAAACATCTTAATGCCATGGTGCTTCCCTTCCAGAATCTGAGAAAGGTAAAAACATGTCAGTGGAGGTGGGGTGTGGGGGGTTCAGAGCAGCATTTACAATGCACTGATTATAAAAGACAAAATGTATACCCTTATGGAATACATCATTAGTGAATTTTAGAAAATGGTGGTACGGGCCTTCGAGTACCTTTGTAGTCTGTTGCAAAATTGCCCAAAATTGCTCAAGATTGTCCATCTCCCTGCCCTTTATCATTGTAATGGTGTTTTGCTCTCAAGGCTGTTATCCATTACAAAAGCCCATACACAGCAGAATACAGAGAGACAGGGAGATCGAAAGGTTACAGATTCAGAGAGAGATGTAGAGATGGAGCGAGAGAGAGAGAGAGAGAGAGAGAGAGAGAGAGAGAGAGAGAGAGAGAGAGAGAAGGCAAAAATATTTCCTGACCTGAACAGGTTTGGTGTTAATGCCATCCAAAGATCCATGATAGATGTACACTCTACCTGAACCTTCATCTGCATAAGGAGCACCTACTGCAATATCTGCCAGAGAAAATGAGGATTATCACAAAAATACAAACTAGCACATAAATATGAACTGATACTCTTTAAAAGCATAAACATACAATAAATTCAAAGATAAAGATGCAGTACATACAGAAACATACAGTATTGTGGAAAATTCATTGTTTTAATTCCACTCAAAACAAAAAGTCAATAAGTACAAGTTGTTTTGCTTTTTAAAAGAGATGTTTCTAAGGATATTAGATATAAGATAATCCACCTACAAAAGGAAGGGGAAAGTCAAAAGTAAAAAAAGGGATTTCCAAAACTGGTTCAAAAACATATCCAAAGAGTTAAAAATATAATAAAAGAGAAAATGGGACTCCTAACAACCATGCAAGACCTGACAGACCACTATAACTGTCACCGTCAGATAAACAGTACTTAAAGCCTTCATCTTTGAGAGGCAAAACATCAAGCTCCACTCCTGAAAAAATATGATGTTTCTGTCCATCCTGTGAGAACACAACTCAATGCTATGGGTGTAAAAGGATGTGTAGCTAATAAAAGGGAAGAAAAATAAGAAAATGTGCAAACCAAACAAAGCTGCTGGTGTTCTCTGAACCAGCTGGTGTTCTCTGAACCATTGGGCATTTTCTGCTTCTAAGACTGAACTTTGGAGGTGTGAAAAAATATCCCTGCAGATTTCTTTGAAAAACTGAAAAACACACCTCCAGAAAAAAAACAGAATCTGTAATAAAGGCAAAGCGTGAACACACTAAACACAAAAAGTGTGATATTATATTTAGTTGTTGAGGCTACTGTTTTATTTTCTGTATACATATATTTGTTTTCTGCTATTTTTTTCCCGATGTTGAAAAATATACTTGTACTTAATAGCTATTTTAATTGGAAATTATATAAATAAAGGGTGGGTTCTGACTTTTGCTTAGTACTATATGCACAGTACAGTACTGTAACCATATGCATTTGTATTCACCATACACCTCCTAATTCACACTATATGTTAATATGTATGTCATGCAGCTACCAATAAAAAAAGAAAAGAGTATAAACTCTCAAGCATTTTCTTCTTTTCATTTTCATCTCTCTCTCTCTTTCTGTCTCTGTGTCACACACAGACACACACCATCCCACCCATAATCACCAAGAATCTATGAGCTCCACCTTCATATGAATCAAGATTGATGTCTCCTATATTCTCCACTGCCAGTCCAAACATTGAGTCTTTAGTTCCATTGAGGCGGACAGGCACCACGCTGCTCCACTTTCCAGCCTTGTTAATGTAGACGTACACTGCTCCCCCCACCTCATCATCTCTCTGGAAGAACTGAGGCGCTCCCACCACAATGTCCTGCCACCTGGAGGAGCATTCACACATACACACGATAACGTCTTACAGACACTCAAACTACTGTTTATTGTTCACAAACATATATAAAAGTTTTACTTGGTTCAAACCTGGAACAGCTTGTCATGTTTAAGTTACAAGAGAACAGTTCTCTTGATCAGCTGTATGAACAGTTTGCTGGAGCTAGTTTTACAACATTCTTGTCTGAAGTCTGAAGAATATAAAAATAACTCCAGCTATTTTCCATACCCATCTCCATTCAGATCCACCACTGCTACATCATATCCAAAAGAGGAGGCAAGTCCCGGTCCTTCAAGAATATGTTCTGGGGACAGCATGGTGGACACCTCCCCCTCTTTCTTCAGCAGGATTACCACTCCACTGTGATTGGCTCTCGGAGCTCCAGACACCACAATCAGTTTGCCCTTCTCAGTAATGCTGTGGCCAGAATCCAGAGAGAAACCTTGGGACAAGAATCCAAAATATTTTTCAAACTCAGGCAAAACAAAAATGTTTAGCCTTTAAAAAACGTCTTTACTTGATGATAACATGAATAATCTCCTCCAGAGCTAGTGTTGGCCTGCTTAAAGCATCGACATCTAAAAGAAATCATCTAGCAATAAACAAGTGTGATGCACTGAGCAAGAGAAGCAAAATATGGGTGACAATAATAAATAATATCACAAATATATATATAATAACACAATAAATATTAACTAAATGCTGCTCATGAACATGTAATAAACATAAACCAGCACATTTCTTGTTATGAGCAAATACAAACTAAAAGTATTCCAAACTGCCACGGTACATGACATGAGCGTGCATCCTAGATCAAGGTGATTACATTTTCTTACTGCAATCAGATTACACAGTACAGGAGAACACATGAACAGTTGTTTGACACCGAGACTAACTGATTAAACAAGCAGAATCAGGTGAGCTCTGGCTTGTTTGGAATGAAAAGCCCTATCCACACCAGCCCTTCATGGATATGACAGGACACTCCTGCCATAGAAGAACCAATACTGGTTCCCAAAAGAACCTTTCCATTGAGTTTTTTGAAGAATCATCCATTGAAAGCTTCTTTAAGCAACCAAAACAGGCAGAACTCCAAACCTTCTCGGAACTTTCATTTTGTAAGACAAAGTAACTGTAAGCCAGCATATTTAATGTTCTTCCATAGCAGCTAGCAGAGGGGGTGACGTTTATGGGAACAGATCAGGAACTGGAGCCAAATAGTAAAAAAAAAAAAAAAACTGAACACATGGTTTAAATGTGCACACACACATGCAAATATATTCAAAGAAAAGCAATCAAAGGCACATAGCAGGCACAGTTCAAACCTACCTAAGTAACTGTTAGCAGGTACAGGCACCAGATCTGACTCCAGACGACTTTCATCCCCAACCTCATACGGTCCATCATCATAAAAGCCCATTTCCAACAGGGTGTTGTTCTTCTGCTCGACTCGTACAATGCCTAAAAGCCACAGAAGGATGGAGATCAGGGCAGAAGGCAAAACCAAAACTGCTGCTTTGTCAACCGTTGTTTTTTTTTTTGTTTGTTTGTTTCAATTTTGAAAATATTTGAAAATATGTGGAATAACTTCGTGAAGTAATCAATGCTGCACTGTTTGTGTTTGGCAGAGAATGGACTGAGGAATCTATGGGATAGCAGCTCTCACTTCCAAACATGAGTAATCCTGCACAACACAGTTTAGTGCTAACAACTACTTATACTAATCTAACTATTAAGGGCTTCATCAGTTAAATCACATGTAGCTTAGCAAAAAATTCACTGTTTAGTGGAATGATCACCCCAGACATGAGCTGAGAACCACTGCTATATAGTCAATAAGAAGCATCTTCATATGCAATGACAGAAACGGAGTTCAGCGTCTACACAGCCCTGACAATTGAGTTTCATTCCAAAATGCTGTATATGCATTTGTTATGATTTTGGATGCAATGCATTTTTGAAAAGAGTAACAGCTGATGTAGATTGGAAAACACATTATTCCTAACATTTAAGCCCAATCTCAATGACATATTTTAGGGAAACAAAATTGGTAATGAAACCCTTCCGTTCCTCAAAGCTTTCTAAAAAAACTCCTGAATTCTTTAAAAGCACCTTTACTCTCCACTACCTTTCCAGTTGTAAGCTCCTGGGGCTCCGAAGATGACATAATGGTAGTCTTTGGTAAAGGTGACAGCCACACCTTGCTGACAAGCACCAAATCGTTCATGACCTCTGGCACGACCTTCGCAGAATTTCCAGTTCCCACCATCTTCATCTGATTGGCTGTCAATACTTAAATCCTGACTGAGCACGTAGCAGCGACCGGTGATGTCCCGTGACTCCTGCGGTGTGTTCACAAACAGCCGTCTCTGGTAGCGATGGGCACATGTCTAACAGGGAACAGCAGAGGAAACACAAAATGACCTGTAAGTCTACTGCAATATGCAGCTGTTGAACAAAACTGACTGGAACATGGAATGAATGGAGTGGAATGGAATGCATCAACGACTCAGAACATAACAGCTAAATACAGTCTGTGGCGCTAATTATTAGTGAAACTGTGCAGCATATGTTATGAAATATTGCAATACAGTAGTGATACTGAGTCTTACCACAATCTTTCCTCCTGGTCCCTGACTCTGAACGGTCACGCCCATCCACTGATTCTCCTTATTTTCCACACGTACATCAGCTAACAGCAGTGCATTAAAAAACATAACGTTAAACTCTGATTGCCATATTGTTTTTATGATTATTTGCAGTACAAGCCATAATATTGAGTGAAAGGATGATGAAGTTTGAGATTATTGCAACACTAACCATCATTGTCAAACTCAATCCGATCACAGTCATCCCTTTGAGTGGTGATGTCACAACTGTATAGACCCCCAGTGATGTTAGCTCCCTGATTAGCTAAAGCTTTGGCCCTGGGAGCTCCAATCAACAGTCTGCAAATGAACAAATATGAACAAACTTAAATGTGGCATTCTTCTGCAAAATTTATTGACTTAAGTTTAAATGTTGGAGAAAAATAACATATAAAGTGTGCCATAACTTTTGAAGAGGCTACATCTTGAGTTTTATTTTTCCCAATATGTCAAAATCAAGAAATAAACGGTAATTGTACATAAACATTTGCAGTGATGTGTTCTTTATAGAGGATGTGTTAAATTATTTTCACATGGAAAATCAACAAAACATGTAATTTGATCAGGGCTGCCATCGTTTCGCATACTGTGAATAAATTAATAAAACAAAGAAAGAAAAAAAACACTTTGTAATAAGAATCAATATATCCGACATGTTCAATAACATTAAATGTGAATGTAAGATTTCATAAGGAAAGCTCTCCGAAAGAAAGAAATGCTATGTAAACAATATAAAGATATAAGTGATGACCTACAAATTGCTTTTGTATGTATCACCTTTCCAAATGACAACCGTAATAAACAAGACAGTTCTTTGAAGTTCTTTCTGATATTTGTAGTGGAGAGATGCTCTATAACACAATAGCGTATGGAGCTGTGTGATGATCAGGAGGGATGACAGCTCACTTTAGCTCCAGCTGTCTGTCTGACTCCTGTTCCATCAGCCAGCTGGACTGGGTCAATAATTTATGCAGACCACTGTCATCACACCGGGACAATGTACAAACAGCAAACCACACCTGATATAAAGGTCCTGCTTAGTCACAATGCTACTTAGTGATATGCTCATCTATCAAACACGTTACATCAAAAGATTAGATCTAATCATACATTATTTCAAAGAGGATCAAATACACATGTAAACAATTTCCTGCATGATTCCACTACAAACTAGACACACTGTCAAAGAGATCAGTGCATCTTTTACAGTGCAGCTGACCACATATCTTCACTGTCATAACAAAATCCTGAAATGGTAAAAAATTTAATTTAATGAAAGAAAAAAAAACTAAAAATAATTTTGGTCCATTTCTACTGGTCCACTCATCATGAAATATTCACACAATGTAAAGTGTAGCTGACATTGCAAAATAAATAAATAAATACAAAATCCAACAAAAAATGGTCACGTTTTTTACGTCAGAAAGGATTTATAGTCTGCTTAAACTCGTCCTTGCCATCCTAAAATCTTTAAAGAGTTTGTCATCAAGTTAAGTAAAGTGCAGAGTGACAGTTATCCTCCTGAAACCTTTCTCGAGTGGCCTTCAGCATGGCAGACTTTTATAAATCGACTGTACAGTAATGAAAAAACCTTTCTACTCAACCAACAGGGTACATAGGGAACTTATTGTTGGACAAACTACGGCGGGAAAAAAGTGGTTACAGGCTAATTTTTTCCAGGCAGGGCTGTATGGACTAGGGCGTGGGGGTGACAAGCAGAAACGGACACAAGCACACGAGGCGTGAGGGAGGGAGGGAGGGAGAGAGAGAGAGAGAGAGAGAGAGAGAGAGAGAGAGAGAGAGAGAGAGAGAGAGAGAGA